>JAGFNK010000139.1:0-113418 GCA_025769875.1 Russula earlei | reverse complement strand
TCGTGTACAACCGCGCGCATGCGGCGCTCGAGGACCGCCTCGCGCGCACGTTCCGCGCGCCCGCGGCGCTCCTGTTCAACTCGGGATTCGACGCCAACGCGGGGTTCTTCGCGTGCGTCCCGCAGCCGGACGATGCCCTGCTCTACGACGCGGCCGTCCACGCCTCCGTGCACGACGGCGCGCGATCGTCGCGCGTCGCGCCCGAGCTGCGACGCCCGTTCGCGCACAACGACGTGCGCGCGCTACGCGCCGCGCTCCGGGCGCTCCGAGCCGAGCGCGCCGCGCTGAGGGAGGGCGAGGGCAGCGTGTTCGTCGCCGTCGAGAGCGTGTACAGCATGGACGGCACGGTCGCGCCGCTCCTCGCGATTCTCGATGCCATGCAGGAGGCCTTCCCCGCGGGCAACGCGCACCTCGTCGTCGACGAGGCGCATGCGACGGGCATCTATGGGCCTGGCGGGCGTGGGATGGTCGCGCTGCTCGGGCTGGAGGATCGCGTGCTCGCTCGGTTGCACACCTTCGGGAAAGCCCTCGCCGCGTCCGGCGGTGAGTCCTGTTCCTGTTCCGGATCGGATCGGAACATGGCATGTGCTCACGCTGCGCTCGCTCGACCTGGCGGTGACCCCTCAGCGGTGTTGTTGACCGACAGGTTGATCCGGGATTACTTGCTCAACTACGCGCGTCCGTTGATCTACACGACCTCTCTGAGCAATGCCGCCATCATCGCCGCCTCGTGTTCCTTCGATCTGCTCGAGGACGGCACAGCCGAGAAGGTAGGTGACCTGCCTGCCTCCGTTGCTTGCCCTTGCCCCCCCCCCCCCCCCCCCCTCTCGTACGACGCCTGATCCGCCCGCCCACAAAGCTTGCAGCGCAGATCCTCGACCACTCTGCGTATTTCCTGGCTCGCCTCCGCTCTTCCCTCGCGACGTCGTCTATCCCGCCGCATGTCCTCTCCCTACCGGCCCATCTCGGGAAATCGAATACGCAGCTGCCGACGCCGATCGTACCACTTCTGACCCCTCGAGCACGGGCGCTGTCTGCTCACCTGCTCGCTCACGGACTCAACGCGCGTCCGATCAGTTGGCCTACGGTACCAAAGGGGACGGACAGAGTGCGGGTATGTCTGCACGCTGGTAATTCGCGGGCAGAGCTGGATGCACTGGTCGATGTGGCTGTTGCGTGGGCCGCAAGGATCGCGCGGCAGGAGAAAGCAGATCCGGCGGAACAACTCGAAACAGAGGGCGTGAGGGATGTGAGCTTCGGTGAAGGTAAAATACTGCAACCAAAATTGTGATAGTGCAGGTTTGTTGTACGGGAAGGATCACAAGGGTGAAGATGAACTTGACATGTAGATTGCATCTAGATTCAATATGCTAATACTGTAGCTCCGCTATCTCTTGCGTACTCATTTCGATGGGTTCTGCATTAGAGGAGTCCAACGTCGCCTTGTACATGCGAACCCTTATCTGATAGTCTTTTGTTTCATCAGTCTCCATGTTTCTCTGTTTCAAACTTGTGTGAGTGGGCCATTACTTCTTATGGCAATCCAGGTTCTTTCCTATTGCTGTAGCAAGATATAGCTGCTGGTAGGTCAGGTAGGTCGTGGGTCGAAGGCCTTTGGGAAATGTGTGGCACGTCTCGTCAACTATCCGAAATCTGACAACTACCCAGCGATGGTGACGGCCGGGGGCCAGATGGTGGGTTTGCACGACAAGATCGGTAAGTCACCGTCATCAATCCTGTCTCGCTACGCTGCATTAATCACAAATCGCATAGGTACTGCTGTCACGTAGCCTCCGCCTGGCTCTACCAAGCGTAGCGATCAATAGTGTCAGGACGTACGCATAGTGGAGTGGGGTTGCAGAGAGAGTTACAATGAAACAATAACGAGTACACCATAGAGACGACTAGAAGTATTCCATTTTAACTTTCGTCGAGGGAAATTATGTCCAAGCATACAAAGATGGAGAGGAAAGTAAGTTCGCAGAGATGACGCAAAACATGGTCTTCGCAAAGCCCAAAAGAGAGGGGGCTACAGTGAATATGTGAAAGGAGTTGGACTCAGCCCGGCCAGCAGACTGTCTGGAAACCACGCTATCAGTACAATGCGAAAGTGACAAAGTAGGAACGTACGCTTGCCGGAGCGTGTCTAACTATGTGCTTGGGGTGGGGGATCAGGAATCATTACATGCATCGGACGCATGGCTCCGAAGCTAGATTGGTGTTGCAGAATGTGGGTACCGCCCGGGCTGCCATCAACGTTTGCATGTAGAGAGTCCAGCGTCGTCTGCGACGAAGAACGGCCGTCCAGCCCGACTTCAGGCTCGTCCGCCCCCTCGTAGCGTGGCGCAGGCTTGCGGCGAGGACCACCACCGGTCGTGTTCGTACGCTCCAACGGGATCGCTTCCTTTATTTGAGGATTGTATGAGGCGCGCCGGACCACAGGTTCTGGGTTGGACGTGGTACGAGGGTAGCTGTGATTTGTCTGCGTAGAGACCCGCGGAGATTGATTATATGAGATTGGAGAAGGTAGGACAGGAGAAGGTAGGACAGGGGGTAGGGTAGCGACGAGGGCTTTTTCGTGTCCAAGCGTGCCAAGCACGTCGTCTGATCCGATGAGCGCCCGGTCGGCCACAAGACCCGGAACGGTCTTCTGTATCGAAGACCTCGCACCACTGGCGGGTCTCGATTTCCTGAACGACAATTCTGACCAGCGCCTGCCCATACCGTCTTCGTCGCGAAGACGGGAGGACTTGGACCGCCTGCGGGTGCAGAAGTAGAGGAGCGCAATAATGGCAGCAGCGAGGAAGGCGACACCGCCAACTACACCTCCTGCAATGGCACCTGCGTGTGAATGGCTCGAGGCTGCAACGATCGCAGAAGGAGAGGGGGAAGGACGGGCGAGGGTCGACGAAGCAGCCTGGTTGGAGGGGGTTATGCCGAATTGAGTAACGCAATTAGTGTTTGTACCATTCTGGACGAAAAACGAAGAGGAAGAGGTTTGAAGGACACCCTGGACATAGGCCAGCATCTGATACCAGCCCTGGGGTACATTGACACCGTTCCAAGTCCAATTGCCTACGGTTGGGTCTATGCCAGCAATGAGGATGGCATCGATTGGGGGTAGGTAGGAGCCGCCATAGCCATTATATTGGCGCTTGCCCGGCAGGGATCTTCCCGTGACTGTAGCAGGGGTCGAGCTGGCCGAGCTGACAGGCGGAAGGCTCAACGGAGACGCTTGAGGGATGTTTATGTTCGAGATGTTGAGAGTTAACGGGCCCGCGGTGCCTACAAACGACCATCGAATGGTGGCCAGACCGCAGGTGAATAGCTCGGGAACGGGTTGAAACGTGAAGGTGGATGAAGGGCTGGGTGCAGCGGCCACTGAGCTGCTCGTCGGCACTGTAGCGACGGCGGTCGAGGAACCAAGAGATGCCATGTTCACGGGGACGACAATGCGAACCGCTAGAACGAACAATAAGAAGGAAAAAAAAAAAAAAGATATATCAATATCAGCCACGCCGCAAAAAAAAGCTCGCTCCGTCTCTCATCCCCTCAGCTCACAGGGGCTCGAGCACGGGAGAAAAGAAGGAACTCACAGTCTGATGGAAGTACAACTGATCCGGATGACCGCGATGCCTCGTACTGAGGGTACGAGCGATATCAGATCAACTTGAGAGGGTGTCAATTATGGTACGCGCGCTGGAACGGGGCGTTCTCACGCACGGCCAAAGCTGTAGACGCCCTACACTCGAAGCGATTACAGAAGGGACGAAGGCCTCCTTGGGGGAAGTGAGGGGAGGGGGGGGCGACTTGGACAGCGCCAGGGGGAGATGATGGGAACGAGAGAGGAGGGAAAATGATGGGATAGAGGAATAAGGCCCCTCGTCGGCGCAGTGTGGAGTGCGGAAGCGGAAGGGGAAGGGGAAGGGGAAGGGGAAGGGGCGCGTTTGACAAGTCGGCAGACACAGCCGAACATGGCATCCACAAGGACACCCGGCCGCGGCCGACAGAGCCGATAATGGCCACCCTCCCCACCATCCAGTGACTCACCAATCACTTTGACGCTTTACGATCAGTTTCGATCACCCGTATGTACTGGGTGTAGGGAGAAGGGAGAAGGGAACATCTCTCCCTTGATAAACTTTTCGTCGTCCGTGCTTTATCCCCTGGCCTTCACCACTGATGTCTTAAAACTCAAAAGAGAAAAACAAACACCCGTTTGCTTGTCTCGTTCGGACCGAAACTCGGGGACCGGTGTTCAATGTTCAATCGTTCGTGCTGACACAGCCGCAGCACGCTGCTCTATAAGTTATAAGCCTTCCCACTGGTCGGATCTTTTTCTTTGCTCAAGCTTGAGCGCAAGATGAGCGGGTGAGTCAGCGGAATGTCCTGTCACTCCCCCTCCCCGCGTGGCTCCACCACATCATTGGTCCCGAGATTCTTCTCAAGAAAGAAGCGTTGATGAGTGCCGCACAAGCAGAGACATACAAACACCCCTCTAAACAGCAAGTGATCCGGTGATCTCTGACGCAATTGTGGAAATGCCACCTCGTGATGATCAATGCACGAGACCAGATTTGTAGTAAACGTCGGGATTATAATAATGCATGGTCATACACATGTGATGATGTCTAGATTAATGTATAAGATAATGATGGTCTATCGTCAGTTGTCCCGCGGCTTTTGGTGCACGGGCAGCGGTAGTCCACGGGCGCTTCTCCTGCCCTCAGAGAGGCCAACCTTTTGAATTTTTGCCAGTCTTGAGGGGGTCGGATCAGCGGGGACACGGGCGATATCAGAGAGCGAACCTTCGAAGACCGCCCCATGCAACCAAAAATGCCAGGACGGTCGATACAACAGACATCCCCATAAAGGCGTACGGATGGTCTTCCATGTGGCTCACAAGCTGATGGACAGTGAGAAGGCGAGTGCGCAGGGGGAGGACGGAGGATGTGGCTCACATTCATACCGAACAACCCTGCAATGAGAGCCCCCGTTCCAATTCCCATGGTGCCAATCGACACCTACGAAACGGGGGTAACATTCACAGACAAAAGTCATCTAATTTCGTTACCTTCAAGTCAAGAGCTAGCAAAGCGTTCCGATTCGAGTCAAGTATGAGCTCGACTATCTCTTGGGTCGACTGGACATTTCCCTAGTCGAGACACGTGCGTCAATGAACGCGTCTTGGTTTCAAGGCACCACGAACGTGAGTAATTTCAGCTTCGTTCGCTATCTCCTCGACTTGCTTCGAGAATGTTTCCAAGAGTAGTTCCAGCTCCTCGTGATCACTGAGCTGACGACGGACGGCATTTTTCCTGTCAGACAAATACATCGCAGCCAAGTCTTCGTCTATTCACAAACACAAATACTCATGAGCTCCGGTCAGAGTTAAGAGAGGAGTCGAACTACCTTGCTCCAAGACCTCCTCAAAGGCTGCCTGGACCTGTTCCCAAGAACATCAACACCAGTCCGAGGGAGTGCGGAAAAGGAGAATGCCAACCAATTTCGCACGATTCTGAAAGCTTGTGAGTCGTCGTGAGTAGTGCAACAGGTGTTTGAATTTGTCATGGTTGATGTCGTCCTCGAGCTCTGCGAGCAACCCGCCGACGATATTTCGGATCAACACCATCTCGGCTTCCAGGGCGCTCACGACGGAGATGAATATCGATTCCAACGCGCTGGAAAGGTTCACTTTTGAGCGAAAGCCGGATTAACCTTGTGACGACGCCACTTACCGAAATTCGTACGGCAGGCCATAAGTCGTTGTCTTGAGGTTATGCTGAAAATGAAACACGTTAATAATACGACGACGTTGTCGGAGAGCAGGTGAACAAACTTCTAGATTGTACAGGAACACAGAATGCAGCCGAGAGTCGGTGGATCCGTAAGTGTCGAACAAAACCACGGCATCTGCTTTGACGAGCGCTCGTATGTGCAGCACATTTACCTGACCATGAAAGAAATTAGACAACGATCGGCCAATGGGAGCATGGGGGCGCGAAAAAGGATGTACAAGGATGGCTTCGCGCCGAGGAAGGATGGTGGGAACGAGGTTCGGGATCCTGGAATCGATTTTGCGTAGATCTCGTGGCTTTCGAGGGCGCCAAAGGTCAGCTGAGTGGAAGCGTGCACACACCAGGGGAGGCGTGCTTACGTTGAGACGGTGTTCTGTACACAAATCAGACCTCTTGAACTGGCCCGAGATCGTTTTTACGTTCCCTGACGAAGGTCGAGCACGTAAGCGACAACGACACAATCGAGGCGAAAGGGTGGGGAACGATGGATCTCAGTCTGTTACCACCATCACCTCCTAACCCTAACCCCATGCCAAAAACCCCCCAACCCCCCCCGGAAAAGCCACCCGACCCAGGGAAAGCTTATCCGCTAGAAGGGGACAACCCAAAAAACCCAGTGATCACCCCGACTGAGAAGGGAGACACAACCAACTCACCAAACCCGAGACCTAGTGCTCCAGTTGAAAATGCAGGAGCGATACCCCGTGGTATCCTCTCATACACCCCTGAGTATCTTAATATCATCCAAAAGGGCTTCCTTCACACGACCGCCACAGGTGCTCTGGATGCCTCAGAATGGGCCGACCTATGCTCCCACTTAGTGAACGCCATTGGTCGAGGCTTCCTCCAAACAATCAGCAACTTTGGAGAAACGGCAGTGAAAGATGCCATCGCGGGGTCCATTGACCCAACACCCCTAGCACCGAACCTTCCCACATTCTTCCACAAACTGACAAACATCACCAACCTTTTAGCAACCCACCTCACCGGAAACCTCACAGACTATCATGATGAGCACGCCACCATCCTGGAGGAATACCGGAAAAAGGCTGCCAAGAAGGCTACAGTGGAAGTGGAAGAGACGTGGAGACTATGGAAGGAACGACAGTTGGAACAAAGGGCAGCAGCGCAAGAATCAGACATCGCCGCTGCCGCGAGAAACAGAAATCTCACTTATTTTCTGCAGTCAGCCGAAGGGATGGGACTCACTCTCCCTGCGCAAGCCACCACAGGCAAACCACCAATGACACCTAAGGCAGGTAGCAAGCGGACCATATCTGGGTCTGTCCCGCCCTCTGCCCTTACCCAACCTCCACAGCCAGCACACCCACATGGCGCAAATAATACGCGCTCCCCCCTCCGCACACCGAGGGGACGAGACACGGCACGCTCCCCCACCACTCCTCGCCCCAACACCAGGCGGGCGGAACCATCCCCGACACCCAACCCTAAAGGTAAAACTTACCCCGGACCACTAACTGAACCACAGGACAGCAGGCTCCAAGACGCTGACGCGATCACTCAAGCTGTCACGAGAGCCATGGCTCCCTTTGCAGCGCGCCTAGAAGCGCTGGAAAGGCTATCAATGCCCCCACCACAGAACACGATCACAGGTGAGTCACAACGTGAACCACTCACCAACACAAACACCAGACAGAGGGTGCCGCCCATGCACCCACCGCTAGCCAACACCGCCCGCGACCCCCGCCCCCCAGCTGTGGCCACCTGCACAGACAAGCCGGAAACGGCCTTCACCCGAGTCTCTTACCAGAGGAAGACCAAAAGCACGAACAAGGGTACAACCCCCGCTGATTCAGCACTAGATATGTCTATCATCACCCCAGCAGCATATGCTACGGTGGCAGCGGCTGCAGCTAACAACCCAGGTCAGCCCACTGGACAAAAACCCAAACGCCACAGCGCACCGACCATCACAGAAGTAACGGTCTTGCGCTCCGGAGGCTTTGGTGACAAAATAGTGGAGCAGAACATACGTGCAAGGGCCGCAGATGCCATAGTCAGGGAGGTCCGCCTCCGTATGAGCAAGGCGGTAGCCAAACCCATTCCCTTAAAAGCAGGTAGGTGGAGTGTGCACCCACGAAGCAAAGGTAACTTCGTCTTCTCTTTCGAGGGATCCATTGCCTTCGACCACATCATGTCGTACGAGGCATTCCTCCTCCAACCCTTCCAAGGAATGGGCCAGCTATGCCCCGCCATGGGCTGGACTCGCTTCCTTGCACACGGCGTTCCGGTCAAAGACAACGATGGCATCCTCTTCCGACCAGACGAGCTACATGACGAGGTAAAATTGCTCCCAGGGCTGATGAAAGCCCACTTCTCCATGCAGCCGAGATGGCTTAAGCCTATCGAACGCATAAACGGGCCATACTCCACTCTCACATTTGCTATTTCTGACCCAGGCGGATCGGTAACAAATACGCTCCTTAAAGGACGCACTGCTCTCTTCGGCAAGGAGGTCTCAATCAGTAAGTGGATTGACAAACCTGCCCTAGTCCAGTGCTCGAAGTGCCACGCCCTGGGACACACAAAAAGATCTGTGGCGTGCCCGTTGGGCAAAGACTCAGTGAGGTGTTACATATGCGGGGCGGGCCACACATCCGAGGAGCACGACCAAAAGTGCCCCAAGAAACATACGATCGCAGGCATCTGCGACTGTACGCACTTTAAATGCCTCAATTGCCGAATGACCGGGCACCACTGCAGAGATGAAACCTGCCCAGCCAGGGAAGGCTATAGACCAAGGGCCCCACGAAAGGCGATACGTGCAAAGAACAAAGGTAAGGGAAAAGAAACTAACCCTGAAACCGGGGAAGAAGAGTACCGTGAATGGGCGGAAAGTATACCTAACTATGATAACGAGGATGACATGGATACGGCACTTGACCTCGCAGAGGCCAACACCTTTAACCCTGACCCAGGCCCGGCCTATCGAATGCAGTCTCAACCCCAATCCCCAGCCAGGGCAGATACGCCAGGGCTCACACCCAAAAAGAAGTCCATCCAGTTTGGCCCCCCCACGCCCGGCCCATCACGCCGCGCACCAGAGCCAACCGCCCCCACTATACACAACACTACATTCAGTCAAGGTCATGAAGGCCCAGCCGTCTCACATCACTCCCCCTCGCGCCCACAAGGCAGCGCTGCCCAGCCCAACCTTTCCCCATGATGGCACACCCAACGCTACATATAGCGTCGGTGAACATGCGCAAGCGCAACGCAGTTACCCACGCACTTTTGAATAGCGCCACAGAAATTAACTTACTATTTATACAGGAACCTTGGTACGACAGGATAGGAACAGCACGAAAAGACAATGCCCGAGACGGCGTTGACGTGATGGGAGGGGCAGCCTCCCCAGCATGGGAGCTCCTCTACCCAGGGCTTGACGACGGACAAAAACCCAAGGTAATGTCTTATGCGAGAAAACCTCAACCGGACAAATTGGACCCCAGCTTCACAACAGTAACAAGAATGGACGTCTGCAAACATCCATGTGTACAGGTAGTGGACGTTGTGCTAGACAACGAAACTTGGCGAGTGATCAACTACTATCACGACATCAGAGACGCCACCGCTCTAGCAACACTAACCTCACTAGACATCGACCCGACCACCCCGACTTTGATAATAGGGGATTTTAACACCCATTCCCCAACCTGGTCACCACCAGAAAACCCCAAATCGTACTGGGCCAACCGCATAGAGGACTGGGCCGCAACCAACCTCCTTACTCTAGCCAACACGCCCGGAGAGATCACGCGCAGAGGAGCAGCTCACGAAAGGGACTCAACAATAGACCTCGCCTGGTTCAACATGGCAGCGGTAAGACGTGCCACCTTCAGCGGATTCAAGATTGACTGGCCCGGCTCCCTCGGCTCAGACCATGCCATGCTCCGGCTCACAGGAAACCCCACCACTCCCGACACTCCCGACACAGCGCCCACAGTGAACAACCCTGACTTAAGATACGTAGTGGACCCAGAGCAAAAGGAACCGTGGATCAAAACCTTCAAGGAGAGATGCGAAACCTGGACCCTCTCGTCACACCCAACCGCTGAGAAACTAGACGAAGAAGTGGATAGATACATGACTGACATCCAACAGACAAACGCTGACACTCTCAAGCCTAGACACCCTCACAACCACCATGCCGCACCCTGGTGGGATGCGGAGTGCAAATGGGCCGTACAGGCACTCAAAGAGGCCCCAAACCCAGAAGAACGGAAAAGAGCGCACAAACGACTAAAATCCACTGTACAAGCAGCGAAACGACAGTGGGCCAACGACTACATCGACAAAGCCCAACTATGGGAAGTCGCCACCTGGAGACACGGACGCAAAACCACTAAGGTTCCCCCACTCCGAGGACCAGAAGGTTTTGCCAACTCACACGAAGAAATAGCTGACACTCTTTCACAGCGCTTTTTCGCCGGGGAACGACAGGAAGCGGAACCACACTTCCCAGACGACCCAGTCCCACTCCCTCAACGCGAACTCCCAACGATTCACAAACAACTAATAACTGACCTCCTCCAGAAAGTATCTGGACGCTCTGCACCAGGCCCTTCGGGCCACTCCTGGACCATGATAAAGTGGGCATGGGAAGCGAACCCGGAAAAGCTACTGGGTCTCCTGGTAAATTGCCTTAAAGCCGGACACCATCCAAGTGTCTGGAAGGAGGCACTAGTCTGCGTTATACCCAAACCAAACAGAGCCGACTACACACTGGCTAAGAACTTCCGCCCAATAGCACTACTCGAATGTCTAGGTAAGCTCCTGGAGAAAATCGTGGCGAGGATCATCTATCAGGACATGGCCAGACACAAAATAGTCCCCACGACGCAATTTGGAGGGAGAAACGCATCATCAACAATAGACGCGGGACTCACACTCTTACACGACATACAAGCGGCACAACAAATGGGACTCAAATGTGGGCTCCTGTTGTTCGACATCCAAGGGTTCTTTGACAACATAAACCACCGGAGACTAACCCAAGTGGTTGAGAACCTTGGCTTCGCCCCAGAGATAGTAAAATGGTGTGACTCCTTTCTGACAAACAGGAAAGTCCGCCTGAGATTCAACGGGCGTGCCTCAGACCCCTTTGATCTGGAAGCAGGTACGCCGCAAGGCTCCCCCGCCTCACCAGTACTTTCCATACTCTACACCTCCCCCCTACTTCACAAGGCAAAAGCCTGGAACCAAACCGCCTTAGCCATGTATATCGACGATGGGGCCATCTTTGCGTGCAACCGAGACTGGACGTCCGTAGAGTCAGCACTCCGACTGGGATACTCCGAATGCGCTAAATGGCTAAACAAAGCGGGACTCAACGCTGAACCCGAAAAAACAGAAGTGCTCTTCTTCAGAAAACAGAGGGAATGCGCGAACCCACCCAACTACATACACCTCCCGCTCCCATCACACAACACATACTACCGAGTGAAAGCGACTGACACGATCAGGTACCTCGGTTTCTTCTTCGACTCACGCCTCACCTGGAAACGTCATGTCGAGTACATGTGTAACAGAGCAAGAGCGTCGCTGAAAGCCCTTCAACTGCTTGGTAACTCCGTCAGAGGCCTCGAACAAGCAAAATGGAGACAGGTATACCTCGCCATCTGCCTCCCAACACTAACATACGGCCACCAGCTATGGTACACAGGTAAACAAATCGGTCTAGTCAAGAAACTGCAAGTCGTCCAGAACGAAGCGGTAAAGATAATAGCAGGGGCCTTCCGCACTACCCCGAGAGACCCCCTCCACCAACTACTAACTATCCTGCCCATGCGCATACAACTTAACAAACTAACCAACAACGCAGCAGTGAGACTCCACCGCACCATGACCGGTAGTCAACTACGAAGGAGACTAGGAGGTGCCTGGGATACCCAACCAAGCCACGACGCAGCACTACCATCACCAAACAGCCACAGAGCAAAAACCACCCTGAGCTCGCTAGCAAACCGAACGAACGCGAACAGCCCACGCATAGAACACTTCCCCAATCTCCCACCCGGCGCCCCAGATTGGGACGGACGCGTTAGCATGGGAAAGGTAACGGAACCACGCCAAGCAGAAGACCGCATCACCATCTACTGCAGTGGTGTCAAAACAAACAAAGGACGAACAGACAACAAGCAACTTGGAGTGGCAACGGCAGTACTATACAAAACCGAGAGGATACTAGGACGCAAAGAACAGGTAATCGGAACAACAGTAACAGTCGAGGGCACACACCTCCGCTCGCTAACGACCGGCCTCGAAGCCCTAGCGGAATACCTCGACACACGGACGACCATCACACCCACAAACGCCCACATCTTCCTACCAACACGTGCGGCCGCAGAACTAGCCATCAGCCACAAACCTCATGATGAACAAGCGATAGCTCTATGCCACTTAAAACAAATAGGTGAGATCCTTAACACCCACCCCCAAACGAACATAAGTCTGCTTTGGACATCTAGGAATGACAAACCACCCGGAGCCCGAGAAGCCAGACGACTAGCCCTAGAAACGGCGCGCATGGCGCGCACTGAAAACCTAACAGAACCTCTATCCCTAGACGAACAAAAGAGAAAGCACAACGCGGACGCAATAGCGGAATGGGAAAGGAGCTGGCACCAGTTGCCCCGCACCTCACTCGCATACCGCACAGCTCTCACTAAACCGCCGAATGGAAAACCACACCCCACAGCAGTCGCCCAAAAACGGACAAAATGCACCAACGCAGGAACTCACAACAATGGAAACAACAGGAACAACAACACAGGGCAACACGATAAGTTCCCCAGACAATTCACATCCACCTTCTACCGATTCATCACAGGTCATGCGTTCACCGGGGAGTATACTCAGCGATTCCACACAAGGCACACACCCGCACAGGTCGCGTGCCCATGCGGCGAACCCCTCCAAACAGTTGAGCACGTGCTCCTGACATGCCCACAATACCACGACGCGCGCCGCAGACACTTGTCCACGAATGGCCGCCCACGAAATTTAGCCCAGCTGTTCGACCACCCAGATCGGGCACAGAGCACGCTCTCCTTTCTAATAGAAACCAAGGCATGCCTAAAACCGAGGGAAAACTGGGACCCAGGAGGGTTGAGGGAGAACCGGGAAGCGCAGAGACACCCCACTTAATCACCACCACAGACCACCACACACTACACTCTAACGCTGTCATACCGCCCCAGCGGACAACTCAAGAACCATAACTCCTAATCACATTACGTCGCTTACTATGCCCGTGACCGCCTCTGTATCATGATGTACGCGCTGCGGAATACAAATTCGGAAAAAAAAAAAAAAAAAAAAAAAAAAAAAAAAAAAGAAAGGGTGGGGAAGACGTGTGTTCCCGCGCCAGCCTTGCGTATTCACGCACAACAAAGTGCGTAAAAGAACGCGAGGCACGTTCGTTATTATTGACGCGAAGCGCCATAAAATGCGAGCTCATCAAGCCCCACGCATGATGGACACGCCAAGGAAAGGGCGACGACGAGGGGGGGGGGGAAGGAAATGAATGTATGATCGGATGGCGTACCGTCTGCATCAAGAATGGTGCCTATGTGGAGATGAAAAAAAAAAAAAAAATACAAGTGAGCGAGTTTGCGAAACGGCAATGCGACGGACGGGCGGGCGGTTGACTCACAGCGCAACATGAGGTCCGTCTGCTGGCGGCCCTTGATCGCCTCCAGCACGCCATCTTTGGCGGCTTCCTCGTGTGCGTGTGCATCCGAGTCGTTCAGGAAACCGGGAGACGGTCGAAGATTAAACTTTGCGGCCCACGACACCGCGCGAACGGTGGGAAGGCCACGGGATGTGCCGCCGATTGGGGATGTCCGCATGCGCTGTTGGGACAAAGGCGATGACGGTGAGAGTGATGGGGCATGACGCCATGGTGGCCTTGCGGAAGTGGAGGTGGATGCATATGATCGAAAGGCATGACCGGCGCTGCCGTACAAGACGGGACGCGAGGTGAGGTTGAGGCTATTGGATATGCATAAGGCAGCAGCAGAAAGTCCCATGGGGGGACGGGGCGAAGGGAAGGGGTGGGGAGGCGAAGGGAGGAGGCGCTGGGGGGAGTCATGTGATGGCCTGTGACCACAACCGGACAGCACCCCACACAACGCCGGGACATCGAGTTTACGAGACGCGATCTCATGCCGATTCGCGGAAATACGCGATCCCTTTGGTCCCATGCTGATCTTTCCAGGCACGCCCGCAGCCCGCACCGCGCACGACGGGTGAGCGAAATTAACCTTTCGACATAGCCGTGCGTCGACCGACATGTGACCACCGGTCGACCCGACGTATGAGGGGCGTCTCGACTTTGATACGTGTACAAGCCTCCACCATTCGGGACAGTCCGCTCCGGCAATCTCGACTGGAGAGAAATTTCCGTTTGGCTTGCTTGCTTTTGTTTTTGTTTTTTTCCACGGCCTCGCCCAAGGCAGCGCCTTGATTCACCGTGGCCGTCCGTTCCGGGGCCTTTTCTCGATAGAGTGTGGGCGCTTGGCGCTATCCACCCCTCCTGCCCAATATCTCATATCATGACTCGCGACCGGGAATCAGCTTACCCCTTTCCCCGCAATGCCTGAGACGCGTCGACTCTTGGAAGCGGCCAGTGTCCTCTCTCACGCCCTTCGAGCACACGGCGTTCCCCACGCTTTCCACGGCAGCCTCTTCGTCGCCGTGCTCACCAACAGCCCGCAGGCCGACGTAAGACCTCCGCGTCGTCCCCGTATCTCGGACGAACCGTCTTTTGTGACCTCATCACCGCGCAGGAAATTTTTTGCATCGTCGAAGGCGGGACCGCCCACCCGTTTCGTCGTGTCAGGCAGGCACTGACCGGGAACGCGGACCTGTCCATCACACCCTCGCCCTGGAGTAACCGGTACAGTTTAATGCACTTGCCGTCGCCTGCGGGAGCTCAACCTTGCGTTAGGCTGCACGTAAAATACCACCGCTGTATCCCTCCAATAGAGGTACCTGCCCCCGTTTGTCTGCAGCGGCTGGGGGCTCGGGCTCACACCCCTTTCTCTCAAGGTTGAAATCCTGGCGGCGGGAGAATCTGGCCCGAGGCGCCTCGATGCGCTCACGGTGGCGGCCGTGAGCCGAGTGCCATTCCTGACCACTTCCGAATTCGTGAGGGCAAAACTAAACGCATGGATGATGTATGTCCCGGGTCACCCGCCCACCCCCACTCACAGCTGACCACCGTTTGATGTCATTAGTCGAGGCTCTGAACGCGACGCGCAAGACATTGTGTTCATACTCTGTCGATATTGGAACAGCATCGACGTTAATCGCATCCCCGAGCACGACATGGATCGGTTCGTCGATGTGGTCGGTGCGGCTGCGCCAGGATGGGCAGCGATAAAACGGAAATATGGTATGTGAAATGCAACGTGGACTTGGGATCTCTCCCGAAGCCATTCAAAAAGGCATTAATTGCGATCAGTCGGGGTGTGTTTCCTTTGGCATTCTACTTTTTTTTTTTTTTTTTCTTTTTTCCATCTGTAATATTGGCATCTGGACATGTAGGACATGTTCATTAATATGGGCATCTCGCTGCCTCCCCTATCACGCATGCATTTAACTCCCCTCCACAGCGACGGATTCCATTCAGCCTCGTGGCAGGAATCGGCAGCGTCGGCTAGTTGCGAAAGGTTCTCGCGCTTCTCAGCAAGCAGCACCCCAAAAACCGATGCGAGGGTGCTGATCGGTATGGGCGTGGATGGACGCTATATAGGGCAGGGAACCCGTCCGATGCAAAAGACGTGCCCAAGTGGACGATAGAGATGTCTTTATCAATCGACAGGATCGGCCCGTTGGGTAGGGTGCGCCATCAGAAGGCACCGCGGCTATTTATCTTGACCATGAGGCAGGCCTAGAGCTGGAGCCTTCATCTAAAACGTAGCGGACATTGCGGTTATCGGACCCAGAGCGATCGATTCCCTTCCGTGCTGTGCGCCTGTGCGGACGAGTCGACCCCAGCAAGCATGACACACATGGAATAACTACGCCAGGGCCGTGAAATCAAATGGGCAAAAGCTAATAGCTTGATGCTCTCGGGCCTCGGGGAAAATGACATCCCTGCTTTAAAAGCTGACCATCATGATCGCGCCCGTGCGAGCGCACACACACCGAACATGCTTCGCATTTCATATTTGTTTTTCGGGTCCACGACTTTTCGCTATCAAATCAAGATAAGCGGCCTCAGGTTTGGGGAACGGTGTAAATATGGAGGTTTCTCGTGACCGGAATGAGGTGGTCCCTTGTCACTTTATGGGCATTGCGCGTAGCCGGCGCATACATGCGGCAGTATAAGGCATCGCACGATGTTTGCGTTTGCGTTGTGCGCCACCTGCAAATTTTATGCTCAGGCCACGGGACGTCAAGGCAGCACACGTACAACAAGGACGCTGCCGAGATTGGCTAGACTTTGGCGTACTTTGGCCCGGAGATGGACTAAACCAGCAAGCCCGCGATTGAGAACGTGCGTTTGGGGCGTAAAGTCATTCGAGGCGCGTGACGCCATGTGTGATACTGTGACATATATGCTGTCACATTGTCACGAGTGGGTACGCGTCGCGCGACGTGGGCAAAAAGTGCATCTATCGTCACCAAAAGTATGCCCGTCGCCGTGCAAGCACAGACACCCGCAGGTGGAATCAAGTCCTACTATCAAACCAAAATCGAAGCGGCTGAGCTTCTCATTAACCAAAAGACACAGAACTTGCGCCGCTTGGAGGCCCAGCGAAATGCCCTGAACGCGCGCGGTGAGTCCTCACCGGCTTGTTGGATGATTTGCCTGACTCGTGGCGTTTCAGTGCGTCTTTTGAGGGAGGAGCTACAGCTGCTTCATGAGCCCGGAAGTTACGTCGGTGAAGTAGTGAAGATAATGGGCAAGAACAAAGTGCTGGTCAAGGTACAGCCAGAGGGAAAGTACAGTGCGTTTATGAGCTTTCGCTCTCTTTCTTTTTACAAATGCTGACGACGGTGCAGTCGTCGACATTGCAGCTGACGTCGACATCGCGACTTTGAAACCTACGCTGCGCGTTGCCCTCCGCTCCGACTCGTACACGTTACATAAGGTCTTACCGAACAAGGTGGACCCGTTGGTCTCGTTGATGATGGTGGAGAAGGTGCCCGATAGCACGTACGAGATGGTCGGCGGGCTGGATAAACAGATCAAGGAAATTAAGGAAGTGATTGAGCTACCGGTCAAGCACCCGGAGCTGTTCGAGGCGCTCGGGATCGCGCAGCCAAAGGGGGTCCTTCTGTACGGCCCGCCGGGGACGGGCAAGACGCTGCTCGCGCGGGCGGTGGCGCATCACACGGACTGCAAGTTCATTCGTGTGTCCGGGTCCGAGTTGGTGCAGAAGTACATCGGCGAGGGTTCCCGCATGGTGCGCGAGTTGTTTGTCATGGCGCGCGAGCACGCGCCGAGCATCATCTTCATGGACGAAATCGATTCTATCGGGAGCTCGCGCGGAGAGAGTGGGTCCGGTGGCGGCGACTCGGAGGTGCAGCGCACGATGCTCGAGCTGTTGAATCAGCTTGATGGATTCGAGTCGACGAAAAACATCAAGGTTATCATGGCGACGAATCGAATAGGTCGGTGGAAGGAGCGCCGCTGTGCGCTTTATTTGTTTGAACCCCGGTTGCTCATTCTCTGGGACAGATATCCTCGACTCGGCACTGCTGCGCCCGGGGCGTATCGATCGCAAGATTGAGTTTCCACCACCCGGACCAGAAGCCCGTGTGGCCATTCTCCGGATCCACTCGCGCAAGGTTTGTTTGCGTGGTCCTATCTCCGCTTGATTGCTCAAAGTTGAAATTTGTTCGTATCTGATCTTTTACAGATGTCCCTTCAGCGCGGCATCAATCTGCGGGCGCTTGCGGAGAAGATGGGCCAGTGTTCGGGTGCGGAGGTCCGCGGTATCTGTACCGAAGCAGGTTCGGTTTCCCTTTTACGAGAGGCCCATCCGCTGGCGATGCT
The DNA here is from genome assembly GCA_025769875.1 of Russula earlei. Classification (NCBI taxonomy): domain Eukaryota; kingdom Fungi; phylum Basidiomycota; class Agaricomycetes; order Russulales; family Russulaceae; genus Russula; species Russula earlei. Next base: position 95,586 of record JAGFNK010000139.1, on the reverse strand, counting down.
CATGTCTTCCGGATAGGTATGTATGCGCTGCGCGAGCGAAGACAACACGTTACACAAGAAGACTTTGAGTTTGCTGTTGCCAAGGTTGGTTCCCGAGCGGTATCGCGACTCGAAGTGCTCACCGTGTGTCATGGACAGGTCCTGAAGAAGAACCAAGAAGGAAACACGTCGGTCCACAAGCTGTTCTCGTAGTTGTTATATTATAATGTGAACGCAGTAGAGTAGCCCTCTCTCGCCTAAAAATGGCAGCCGATAGCCGCATCACCCAAGCCTGCACTGCCCGTGCACCACTCAATCTCTCTCTCTCCCTTCACTCTCTCTCCCTTCGAGTCCCAGGCTGGGCTCACCCTCTTAACTATTATGGACTCGCATAAACCTGAAGACGCCCCCACGACAGTCCCCACTCATGCCACCGAAGATTGCCAACCAATAGAATCAGAAAAAGACGAGGCTGACACACCCACCGCAGCGACAATCGACGTCGCCGACGACACTGGAGAGGCCGGCAGGCTTAAGATGATCGTCCAGCTCGTCAAGCGCTCTTTCGGTGTCAAAGACCTCGCCGCGATGTGAGCATCACACATCCTGTCGTATTCTTCGCCCCTTTGTACCCACCCTGATCAACATTTTCTCTGCTTGCCACTCGTCAGGCGTCTCTCTTTACCCGCGTCACTGCTCGAGCCAATACCGAATCTCGAATATTGGCATTACTTGGACAGACCCGACCTCCTGGTGACGTACGTGGCCCCTCTCTTTCCTGCGCTGTCCTATCATCATTATTTGATACCAATTTTCTAGCATAAATGACCACGATGACCCCTTTGACCGCATGCTCGCCGTTCTTCGTTTTGCCTTTTCGAAAGAGCTTCGACACCTCGTGAGTCTTTGTCCCTCACAATCTCTCCGCCTTCCGTCTTGACTCGCTCGCAGCGTGGCAAACCCTGCAAACCATACAACTCTGTTCTCGGCGAGAACTTCCGCATGCACTGGGAGGTCTCTCCAATCGCTTATGATCCTGACGACCACATACCTATCATCACCGCCCATGTTGACTCCCCTCCGAAGCCCCATCTCCCTCACCTCGAAACCGGGACCATCAAAGCCGTAAAGGGCTCGCTCAAGTCGGCGCGCGTTGGCGCATTTGGGAGTTTGCTATCCATGAAGGGCTGGTCCTCGCCCACCGTGGACAAGTCCCCACCGACCGCCGTCGAATCGAATGCCTCTGCCCAGCGATCCAATCTCTCCCTCGCCTCGTCGACGCACACGGGCGAGTCCGGTTCTGGGTCAGTCTCCGCCTCGACGACATCTCCGCCCACGTCGATGTCCACCGCTGGCAATATCACGCTGCGGGTCGCGTACCTGACAGAACAGATTTCTCACCACCCGCCCATCAGCGCGTATGTCGCCGTATGTCCCGCGCGGCACATCTCCCTCTCGGGCATCGACCAGATTTCCGTGCGGGTCCTTCCGTCGGCCAGCATACGCGTCTCCTCGGGCGTCATGAATAAGGGCTTGTTTGTTTCCATAGGCGGCGGGCCCGGTGCTGGCGAGCGATATCAGATCACTCACCCGGTCGCCCATGTCAACGGTATATTGCGGGGTAGCTTTTATGTCACTGCGCACGAGAGCACCATAGTGACGTGCACCGGTGGACCCGGTGTCGGCAATGGGGAGATGCTCCGTACCATCATCGAGTACAAAGAGGAGGTGCGTTTTTATGCCGCGACAATCTTTATGGGTAATGTGAACCATCCCGGCTAGAGTTGGCTCGGCAAGTCGCATTTTCTGATCGAGGGAGTTGTGCACAGATACAACCCATCCTCGCACGAACACGAAGAATGGACCAGGGTGAAACACGTCCCTGCCGCGTGCGCCGAAGCGTACCTCGAGGGCTGCTGGCGTAACGTGGTGCGTTGGCGTCCAGCCTCCGCGGTCGCAGCAACCTCAGGAGGTACGTTGCCCGCTGGTGCTGTTGCCACCGCCGCGAAGACGAGGACGAGCGGCTGGTGGCGCCAGTACGAGCGATGATTGGATGACGCTTATCGACCTAGCGCCGCTGCATGTGGTGCCCAAGCGCGTGCGGCCGATCCCGAAGCAACTTCCGACCGAGAGCAGGCGCCTGTGGGAGAGCGTAACGACCAGGCTCCTGCGCAAGGAATTTGGAGAGGCGACGCGCGCCAAGCACGTCATTGAACAGCGTCAACGGGACGAGGCGGCCGAGCGCAAGCGACGAGGTTTGGAGTACGTCAACCATCTCTTTCGAAACCCTTCCGTCCACCTCTTTTCTCTCTTTTTTTTTTTTTTTTTTTTTTCGTTGATCTTGATCTGATCGATGGGTTTACGACTAATTGATTGATGGGTGCATTCTATGTGCAGGTTCGTGCCGAGGTACTTTGAGAAGGATATTCAGAGCGGCGTGCCGACACTTACGCAGGCGGGGAAGGATGCCCTCGAGGAAGAACTCAAGTACGAGGATGAGGACGCTGACCAGAACAAAGATGCCGATGAAGAAGGACGTCACGGTCATGATGACGATGATAATGATGACGATGATGACGATGATGATGATGATGGTGATGATTGCGCGGAGCCCTTACAGGCATCGTGAACCATCCCCTCGCCCAAGGTTCGTTGCATGATTCTTACCATACCCTTCACTCCCCCCCACTTCTTGGCATGGTGTCCATAACGAGTCGAGCGCCTTCATTCGTCGTTTTCATTATGTGTCACCGTGGACGTTAGACTTTTACACTAGTAATCCCATGATCGCATCATGAATCGCCATCTCCATGTGACCAACAACAAAGTTGCTGTGTAGCTTTGCATTTGGCATGTGTGAAATGAAACGTATCTATGCGCTACTTACTGCGCTCCTACATGGGGCGACTCTTCCCGCCGCAGCATCGTCTCTTTGAGGGCCGCGACGGCATTCCGTGCTGCCCTGTGCAGGGTGCCCTCCCCGCTGGCACCATCGCCACCACCGTCCTGGGCGTTCTGGCTAGGCCTAGCCGTCGCCGTGCGCTTCTGTGCCTCGGCATGATCCTGCGAACCCAGCAGCGCCCTCCCCTCCGGAGGGGCAATGCCAAGCCCGGCCCGCTCCGCGGCAGCGCGCACGTCGGCGTCGCGGCGGACGGCGGAGCCCAGGGTGCGCTCGCGGGCCCAGAAAGCCGCCGCGCGCGTGCGGAGCTCGGGCACGCGCTGGACGCCGGAGGTGCTCAGACGCAGGAAGTGCAGGCGGGCGAGCTGCGCGTCGGCGGTTTGATGCAGGTGGGTCAGCGTCGCGGACAGGGGGGGCGTGTGAGGCGGCGCGGGGAGCAGGTGGATGGAGAGCGGGAGGGCGAGAAAGAGGGCGTGTCGGAGGGACCAGAGGGTGTCGTGCCACTGCAACCGGAAAAAAAAAAAAAAAAAAAAATGAAAGGCCAACACGCCATGCGCATCGCGTGCGGTGCGTGCGCGTGTGCGTCAATCGTGAGTGTGGGGCTCGGGAGGAAGGCTGCGTGGGGGGGAGGGGTGGGGTATAGATCTTACCATGACCGGGTCGTCGCCTTGGTGTTTCGGGCGGGAGGGGATGCGCACGGGGACCGTGTAGGCCCAATAGGCCTCGACGAGCGCGGCGACGACGAGCAGCATGAGGCCGATCCCGCGACGCGACTCGCGCGCCGTACCCCGTATCGTCACCGCGCCCAGCACGGCGGCCGCCAGCGCATAGGAGAGCAAGGCCGGCGGCAGCGCGTGCAGCGCGTAGTCGCCGTCCGTGGCGCAGTGCGCGCAGGTCTGGACGGCGCGCTGGCCGAAGCTGCGGGTCCGTGGGACCATGGGACCCGTGGATCGATCGGATCAGGGCGTGTCAGTTCAGGGGGGATCGGTTAGGCGGGCGCGAGAGAGGGGGAGGGGGAGGAGGAGGGGGAGGGGGAGGAGGAGGAGGAGGACGCGCACCGGACGAGCATGGTGCGCGCGTCCGAAGACGCCAGGCGCGAGAGGAGCCTCTCGAGCGCGGGAGGCAGCGCGAGCGTCTCTGCGCCGCCGTCGTTCTCGAACGTGGACGCCGACGCCGTGGCCGTGGCCGTGGCGGGACGACCGACGTACCTCGAGCGCGCGAGCGCGGCGCGTATGGCGGATTGGGGCGCGTTGAGCGGGAGGCGGAGCGCGGTGAAGATGTTTGGGGGCCGGGCGAAGGCGAGGAGGTGCAGGGTGTAGAGCGCGTAGAGCGCGAGGAGGGCGGAGATCGGGGAGCGGAGCGGGGCGGGGGCCCGCGGGCGTGAGGGTGGCTCACGGAAGATTGGGAGGAGGCGGAGGAGGAATGGGAGGAGGAGGGCGGATATGGTGGGGAGCCATGGGACGAGCGAGGAGGGCAACGCCAACGCCATTAAAAATGAATTAATCGGGAAAAAAATCGAGGGATGGTTGGTCGGTTCCCCATCGGGGTTCAAAGCATGTGTGTCTACGGGAAGCACAAACGATCACGGTTCAATGGTCTAGTGGTTATGATTTCTGTCTTACACACAGAAGGTCTCCGGTTCGATCCCGGATTGAACCAGCCCTTTTTTTTTTATCTTTGTTCTCACCGCCACGTGCACCCGGTGCAATCCCGATATGGACAAAACAAAGTAGACGTATCATTGATCCAAGGCTCGTACAAGTCGTGTGAACATGACAACGCCATCAGTGACCCTTCGAATCATCATCATCATCATCATTGACGGACTCGTGGGTGGATGTACACGCAAAATACATGTTCCAAGGTGATTTTTTTGGGAAGATCAGAACGACGCCGATGTTGCAATCTGACCAGATACAGTTGAGCTTGAGGTACAGTCAGCTCATGACGCTTGTGCGCGGTATGCGATGCGACGTCCAGCGCGACATCCAGCTGCGAGGTCCGTCGTCAAATACTGGACGGATCGATAGCCCTGTGCACTCCGGTCGAGTACATTGCTTCGGGACGAGCACCGGGCACCGCGACGTTCCCATGACCGGGGATATTAGTCGTCCCTGATCACCAAGTCACTTTGTTTAGCTTGTTGAATGGAGGAGGCCGTTAGATGAACCTGATATTCTCCGCTGCCCTGCCATCATTTGCTGACGCGGCGCTCATTAGTAGCCAAATTTAGGATAGCATGCGCTGCCTCCCATTACCCGTAATACAGTGCTCAGCACCTGCCACCCACGCTATACCCACCTCGCAGCCGCACTTGCCATGGAAACCACCAAAGGTGCAGACTGTTCCAGAACGACGCATACTGGAGCAGCGGGATGTAAAATCGGAACGAGATGGGCCAAAGGCCTTATCTACAGGCGTGCCGCCTGTCATTCTTGCGGTGCTCTTGGATCCAACGGCTAGCATCTGAGTGTTAAGACATCGGGAGTCTATCAACACCCTCGCACTCTCTCCCATCACTCTTCTGCCTTCATCCCACCAAACCCCTCCTGCCTCGAGATGACAACGCCTATCTGCAAAACAGCCTCTACAACACGGCAGATAAGCAAAGGCCATTCAGTCGGTGGCTTCTCTAGCGTCTCGAACGTGCCACCACAGAACGCAAGCCTTCGCATCAAGTTGTGCAAGCTTGGCTCGGGTGCCCGGAGCATTCTCCGCATCAGCGCAGCAAATCGGACGTACAAGGACCATCGAGCCGGTGGGAGCAGCGACATTCTGCACAAGCGGGCACTGAGCGATGAGTCCTGGGTATCTCCACAAGGCGGTGTGACGCCGCTGAACAAGACACCCAGCAAAGTGCAACAGGTGCGCGTGACAAACGACGGACGGGGCGACGCAAAGCAGGCCGCCATGAAGCTCTGGTCGACGGATCACTCGTCGCTATCCGAAGCGGACACCCCGGGAGCATGGGAATTCAAAGAAGGAGCCGTCCGTTGGCACGGGCAAGCAAGCCCGCTCTGCGATCACCCGGTCTTTCTCGATTCGAAGGGGAGGACGGAATGGGCAGAAAACGAGGTTACAACGGGGGAATCCGCGCAAGGATACCGAGCGCTGATAGACGCCATGTTCCAAATCGGGGACAGAGGCGGCACCCCAAACCTGGGGATGCCGGTCGCAGACACCCTCGCCGAGGCAGGCACGAATAGGCAGGCTCAAGAGGGGCGAAGGAAAAAGGAAAGACCGGTCGGCGGGAGCCGCGACGAAGCGGACGCGCGACGAGCGTGGGAGGCGACGAAGAGGCGGATAATTTATCTCGAGGAGTTTGGCGCGCAGCCGGATGATGTGGAGGATGCGGAGCTGTCGTCGCGAGAACACCGCGCACGGTGGAGGAAGGGATGGGCGGAAGAGGCAATGAGAGTGAAAGGGAAGGCGCGAGAAGACGCGAGCCTGAGGGCGGCAAAGCAGAGACGACGTCAGGCCGGATGGTGGATTCGCGAGAATGGGGCCTTCGTGCGGCTGGTGAGCAAAAGTCCCCCCGTTTCCCTTTCTTTCTCGTATCGTGATCAGCACAGTGTTTCATATGGACTTACCCGCTTTTCAGTGCACGCGTCGAAGATGAGGGCATTGAGGCCGTTCGAGCCAAGAAGATCTAGTTTGGGGTTGGCAAGCAACCGGGCGGGCGATCAATTGGACTTCTGCAACAAGAAGGATGACGTTGCCATCGCCTAGGAAGCAAGGGTTATTGGTCTGTTTGACGTATTGCCTGAGCTTAAGCTCTCCGCTGGGGCAGGCAAACCGCATGGGACATAAACTTTGTACGTTTAACATGTTTTGGTTGAAGTTCACACAGCGGGCAGGGAAAATGCACGTGACCTGTCCTTGTATAGTAGATCGCGATCACATGTACATATTGGCTCCCATCATTATGGCATTCTAATAAGGCCTGGAAAGTGAATCACAGTCATGTAGGACGAGATCTGGGCCTTGGACACAAATACGCATTTCTGAGTATCAGAGGACAGTGACCTTTTGACTAAAAGGTTCTAGGCAAATGACAGAACGTGCGCAGATGATGACAGAAAATGCGCCTTTGCGCGCACGGCCTCTTGACTCGTAACGGCCTTGTTTCTCAGCAGGACAAGTAGTCAATAGTTGATAAGTGTATCTAGTTTGAGCACGGCTCGTGATATTTCGAATTGTAGCGTATGGCTTACCGAAATATCACGAGCCCAAGGCGATCCCAATTGAAGCACACATGACGCGTGCTCAAACGAAATACACTTATTAACTACTTGTCCTGCCAAGAAACAAGGCCGTTACGAGTCAAGAGGCCGTGCGCTCAAGGGCGCATTTTCTGTCAGATGAACCATCCTTAGACAGGACTCGCATATCTTCTAGGTCTTCTAAAATCTTGTCCGTGTATTCACCTGCGCCAGATAAATGGGCAACTGTACAACATGCGGCATGGATCTTGAGATGAGTGGGGTTTCGCAACGGAAGGTCTGGACTTTTGAATGTGATCGGGTTCGCCTTGCAAAAGCAAAAAGTTTCTTTCGTGGCGCGAACGGTGTAGGTATTTTCCTCGCCCTGCTAGAGACCTTCAGCGCTTCAGCACGAGCGCTGAGCGTTCCAAATCACGCACCGTAGGCCTCAAACCATACTCGTAGCCTGATCGAGCAAACAGTGAACACTGTGATCTAATGCCATGACGTTGTCGAGATTGTGGATACCGGCACCGATTCAGCTTTTCGGGAAGATCCTCAAAGCCGAAACATCTCGGACGCGGCATAACCGTGATGAGACAAGGGCACACAGGAATGCACCTTGGCGCCCTCGTCCTTCGAACCAGAAATACTCACGTTGGTAGACTTGGGGAAAATTGTGCACGCACCGAGTGTCGCACATTTGCAAACGCGACGTGCGCGCCTTCCTCGTCGAGCTCGTCATTCGTCAACGATGACCGAACATCAACCTTCCCAGAAACGACGCAGCGAAAATCGTCCCGGGACAAGAACCTTGGGAAAGACGGTCTCGGTATGAGAAGCACTGCGGTAGACGGCGCGCGTGCGTGAACTGACGTTTTTATTGGCTTGGCTGTGGTCCCCTAGGAGGTTCGCCAGCCCGGCGGAGCATGTCACTCCATCGTCGCATTTTTTTGGTGTCGAACGAAGGGCGCTAAGGGTGAGAGGACGGTGCAGGCGTGGTAACTTAGAGCCATCATCAGATAGGCGGCGAAAGGACGTAGCGACGGTGTGGCCCACAGGCGCGGACTGGTGACATATACGCGCGCGAGTGGGGAAGGGGCGTCTCCGGAAGTGGTGGTATACGTGAAGCGGTGGTCACGTGCCATGATTCTTTGACTAAACTGAACGTGATGAACAGGGAGAACTTGGCAGCGCCAGCCATCGCCAAGGACTACTGGCGTTTCTCACAAAACGCGACGATAAAAGACGTTCTTTTTGCTGTGCGCTCCGACGAAACGACATACCGTTTTGTCAATCACAGCCTTGGCAATATTCAGCCTCATGATGTCAACCCATTCGCTATTTGCGAGCCCAACATGCATGTCAAGGGCAGGAACATCAAGTTAGCTCATCACCATCACCTTTCTGATGAATGTACAACGCCCATATCATTATTGACTTGTCACCAGGTTCACTCGCAAAACAGTAGCCAAATATGTGAATGCTAGCGAAAAGTTGATCCGAGATCACTCTTCACCTCCTGAAGCGTAGTGTCCCATGTTCTTGGTTTGATTCGATTCTTGTTCATCTGACATCTCACCTTACTTATGCGTCACCAAGATGGTACAAGTCAATGAAATGAAAAACACATGTGCAAAGCTTAGCGTGCAGAAGTCGCGCATGCCAGAAGGTGAGGCAGGAGGGGACACTCTCTAATGTCATTGACAAAGAAGGAACATAAATGCCTTGGCGCCGTGCAAGCAGGAGTGGAGGGGTGAGCAATTGCTTTACCAGTGCCACGACAACAGCAACAACAGTGCCTGTATGTGAGTTGCATCTTTTCCTCATTTGTTTTCCTCTTCTTTTTTTCTGTTTCCCTGTACTCTTGCAAGGCACAACATGTGGTGCACTGTTCATCCCTTTCCTGCACATCTCTTCAGTACTGTTTAGCTATGGGATGTAATGTTGTTATTAAATGAATATATTGACTTTCTGATATGACTGTCTGGCAGAGCATGGAAATACTGGAATCAGTCTTATCATTTATAGAGACAGGTTCAATTCATAGAATGACTTGTGGTCATAGAAGCATTAGGATTCATCCTAGATTTGCTGGGATCACTAGAACTAGTGATACCAGTAACCCCAGTTACTCTAGTGGATGTCATTTTGCTGATGGATGTACTGCAGATGATTCATTTCACTCCATCTGATTGTCATAAAATCACCTCTTTGGCTACACGTTCGCTCGCTTCGCATCGAAGGTCCTTCTCGGGTGATATAGCCGAGGGATCCTCGCGTGAATAAAGCTTTCGTTCATGGACCCTGTGATTTGTGTTGAGAAGATGAGCGGCCTTGCTCTAGCCGCAGAATCCTGGAGCATGCCAAGCGTATCTCTGAAACCGCATCAGAGTCGTTAAGAAACTCCGGGAGCTCCGAAGGGAGTGGCTGAGGCATAGAACTCGGATACGAGAACAACAAGAACCGGAAACCGCATCGTGAAAGAAAGACGGTGGTTGCGACATCCACGGTCGCACAACGTGATTCTTTCTCACTCACACTTTGGTCGCGCATGTCTACACGACCATGTTTGTTGTCGTTGCCATGTTACTCTGACCTCATTCTGTTGGTGCCACCACATCATGATCACATCTGAGTGCAATGGCACAGGGTCCAATCCCTAACCGGACACATATCGTACATCATAGCCTCAATCAGTTTTCGTCCTGGGAGGGCGATAAAACAAAAAAAACCCCTGATATAAATCCTCTAAACATGAAGAGGCTCTAAGATAAACAATAATGACCCGGAGCCCGGTGGACGAACTAGGTATCTTTGCACAGCCCTCGGAGAACCGTTCCAACGCAGCCGCTACGACGGTACCGAAGTGTTAGCCCTTCGCGACGCGTTACCATTCCAGTGCTCAACGAGCAACCCGCCACATGGTCAAAGGTAGAGCTGTGCAAACGCAAGGGATCAGCGACGTCATACTCGAATGACACTACGTGCAACCAAACCTTGTAGCCGTTTCGCTGTGGGAACGATGTGCCCCACGATGAATAGCAGTCCGACCACAAGACAAATGCCGGTCGTGATATAGTAGCCATCGCGCTCCATGACGCATTTACCTGCTGCGGCAGAGCACAAGGCTTTCCCCTCCTCGGACACGCACTCCGCCCCTGCAAGAGGTAGGCATTAGCGAGAACAAGAAGCCGTACCCCGAGCGGACGAACCGTTGGCAGCCAAGGAAGTGCTGTCGCTATTCGCAACACAAGTGGCGATGGTGAAATAGTCTATACCTTTATGGCAGAAGGTCAGATTTTTGTGAGGAACGTCGCGTATCATTGTACCTCGAAGCACAAAGAATCTCGGCCAGGTACTGCCGAGGTTCGAAACCGTATTAAGGAGCTGTCAGGGTTCAACAAGAGATCCGATGCCGACAGAAACAAAGGACACGAAACTGTAATATATGTCCCGCCAATTCCAGGGTCTGACACCCTGGCATGGAATGATCCACTGCAAACGAACTGTGTTGTACTACGACAGAAATTAGATCTTACATCATCCCAGCAACGAACTGACCTTGGCATCTCTCCGAGACTTCGGAACACAATCAGGAATGCGAAGAAGCTGGCTGTTATCGGGGGCGCGGGGAATTTCCACAGAACAACGGCCGCAAGGAAAGCGAACAGCAGACGCGGCCAAAAGGCCCAGATCCACGGACGCAGCGGACGATCTCCGCGCGACCAGCGTGCGATGAAATACCCGAACACTATCTGGATGGGAAAATCCAGCAGGACCGCCATCGCGAAATCTTCCTTCCCGAGGCCTTTTTCGACCATTTTCAATGACGTAGCAGCGTCGTCTGCGGCGAAGCCAACTTTGGAGACGAGATGGAGTACAAGAAAGGATTGGACACCTGACCTCAACGATCAGCATGCATGAACCAATGGTTTCTGGGAACTGAAAGACTTTTCAGTCGCGAGACCCTCCAAATGCTCTTGTAGACGCTCGTGATGCTGGTTTCATCCTTCGACAGGACTTCGCTGCGCTGAGGACGTATTGGCCGGATGTGAATCGGAGCGATATAGTAAATCTCACCTCTTTCTGAAAGAAGATTAACCACAACGTAGCACCGAAGGACGCAATACTGCAAAATCTGAGATAAGCACCCAGGGTGAGTATTGGTGTGCCCCATTTTTTGCTGGTTTGTGCGCCATCAGCATCGGTATACTCGCGAGGGAGCTTCGCACCTGAAAGCCTCGCTATTGAGAGCGAGGAAGACCGTAAACGACATGAGCCACCCGATGGTTATGCCGACCGTTTGGCATGTTGAGGCGTACGACAGATTTTCTCGCGACAGCAGTGTAAGCGACCACCCTGCTTACCTGAGCATCGAGAATGAGGGGGAAAGCCCTGGAGAGAGCTTACCATCTACCGCGATGTCTTGCGTGGCAGCAATGACGACCAGGATTGTGAAAATCACGGTCAACGCGTAGATACGGTGAGCGGCCTGTGAGGAGGCAAAAGCAAAAAGTCAACGGTGAGGGGCCAAATTGAAGTGACGGACAGAACGAAGCGACGGACATCATCCACCCATGCTTGGACGCTGAAAGACATCCAAAGCATCAACGAGCCCAAGAGGGTCTGCATGGGGATGATCCATGAGCGCCGGCGCCCGACGGAGGGGAAGAATCTGGCATCGACGATCGGCGACCAAAGGAGTTTGAGCGAGTACGGATAGCTCGATAGGCTGAATATAGCAATCTTCGAATATGAAAGGCGTTCCCGCAGCAGAAACGGCAGCGTTTCTAAAGATAGAGGCTCAGTCGTGGCGCGGGAGGCAGAGCAAAAAGTGGGAAACTCGCGCACCCATCGCCAGGCCAATCTAAGGTTAAAAGGGGGTCAGCAGGGAGGAAGTGTCATGGATACGCGCGGCAGTGACGCGACCTATCCTCCACGTGTAGAACGAGTGGTAGGGCACTCACTGGAACACCTTGAATTATGTCTAACGAAGCGAAGGCACGCCGGCATTGCCGGAATCAGCGAGGTCAAGCACCGCGAACGACCAAGGAGGGCAACGCACAAAGAACGATCAAAAGCGCCATCGCCTTTTTGTCTTCCCTCGTGAGTGGCGCCTTCATCTCCGCGTCGCCGCCCACCGTCGACTCGAACCCGGAGTCGTCGCTCAGACTCAGGCTGTCCTCATCGACGCTAGAACCATGACCGGTCTGGCCAGGAGACGCGTGCTCGTCGCCGGCGAGGAGGCCCATCTCCACTTCCTCTACCGAGCTGCTCGTCGGCACGTATTCTTCTACATCTCTGGGTCGATTCCCGATTTGTGTGAGACGTAGGTCCTCCAGCGGGGTCAAGCAAGAAAAAAAAGACTGAACGGAGCGAGGTCGTTCAGTGGTGATCGATGTAGAGTGGCGGCGAAACGGTCAGAACAGTGAAGCGTTCTGCGTTAAGCGCCAGTTGAAAACGCGACGCTCTCAACTCGCAGCACGCTCGCTCTGAAGAGTGGACGTGAGGGGAGTCACTCGCACATCGAATGCCGCGTGTACGCTCATGATCAATTGATTTAAAAAAATTTCACGAGTCGTATAAATTTATCTCTCATGCAGTAAGGCGTTCCTAGTCGAAACTGCATACTGTTGCTGATTAGTGCGTTTATCGTTGTGCGATGTTACGAACCCGTGCTTTGCTCATGAGGCCGACTGCGGTGTAAACCTCAAGCTGCGAGCTGAACAGGGGCGTGGGCAACGGGCGCCTCTCCGCGGTTGCCTATAAGTGTGCCGCTGCTGGTGGCTGATGGGTGATTCCAGACGATCACCCGCAGACGATCTTCACTGATGAACTATCTCCTGTACGTCGAGCGAGCTTCATCGTCACTATCCCAGAAGTAACCAAGTCTCACGTAGTTTTCTTTGGTCTCTCGGGGTCACCTGTCTCGGCGTCGCGTTACTCACTGACTTTGTGATGTGGTTATCGCAAGCCTCGTGGAAAGGAAAATATCGTGCATGTCGCCAGAGTATGTCTTTTGCACAGTGTCCATGGCCATTGACCAATCAATCTTAGACCGGGTGACAATCCACACGCTCCCCGATGACGTCCTCGTGGAAATATTCCATTTCTATGTGAATGACTGGCGCACAGGGTCAAACGGATGGCACACTCTTGTCCATGCGTGCCGAACATGGCGATGTATCGTGTTTGCATCCCCACGTTACCTGAACCTGCAACTTAAGTATACAGGGAAAAGACCGATCTCTGAGATGCTGGACATCTGGCCCGTCTTGCCGGTGGTGATAAGTCTCACGACATATCCATCCTCGGAATCATACCCCGACCGCTGCTGGGGAAACATAGCCGTCGCCCTCGAGTCGGAGCACCACCATCGCATATGCGTGATTGACTTGTCCGTTATTCCGGCATCGCATTGGGAAAGAATGGCAGCAGCGATGCAAAAACCTTTCCCAGAGCTGACACTCGTCCGCGTTTGGCTCGAAGAAAACACGGTGACGCCCCTTCCGGATTCGTTCTTGGGCGGATCAGCCCCGCTTCTGCTGCGACATCTCTCGTTGCGAAATTGTCCGTTTCCAGGGATGCCCAAACTGCTTTTGTCAGCCAATCACCTTGTCCATCTTTTCCTTAGGAATATTCCCTATTCCGGTTACATTTCGCCCCAGGCCTTGGTCACCGCGCTGTCGGTCATGTCCAGAATCGAAACCCTTTACGTTGAATTTCGATCCCCTCGATCTCGCCCCGATCCAGAAAGTCGACCTCCACCTCCGCCTACACGCTCTGTCCTCTCCGCTCTCACCGATCTCGAGTTCCAAGGCGCTCACGAGTACTTGGAGGACTTGCTGGCCCAAATCGAGGCTCCCCTTCTCAACAAACTCGAGATAACGTTCTTCATGGTCCCCAACTTTGTCGTCCCACAACTTCGCCAGTTCATCAGTCTCGCAGAATCGTTCAAGACATGCGACAAAGCATTTGTGGAAACTTCCTATTGTGCAATCCGAATCGCAATTTTCAGAGAAAGAGACCGTCCGTCTCCAAAGCTCTCCTTGAATATCAGATGCAGGGAGTTGGACTGGCAGCTTTCCTCGTTGGCCCAGGTCTGCAGCTCATCCTTTCCCCTCCTCTCCACTTTGGTACAGCTCGACATCCTCCATGTTCTTCTTCCAGATGCGCCATCACACAGGAGAAATGGAATGGAAAGGACTCAATGGTTGGAACTCTTGCACCCATTCACCGCTGTGAAGCATCTGCGTTTATCCGATCAAGTTGCGCCACGTGTCTGCCAAGCGCTGGAAGAGCTCTCCGAAGAAAGAAGAACAGAAGTATTACCCGCGCTACAGAACATTTTCTTGAGCGACCTATCTGTTCCAAAATTTATTGAGCGATTCGTCGCCGCGCGACAACTCGCTGGTCACCCTGTGGCTGTCTACCCTTGGGAAAATCACGAGATATTTTCGTAGCACCCAGCCAGGATCGATGGCTTTTGTATACTTTCTATTTAATTGACATCTTGCATCATCTGCCTTCTGTGTGATCCACCTATTCTTGGACGAGTCCTAGAGCGTCTGCATGGGGATGATCCACGAGCGCTGGTGCCCTACGAGGGGTAGGACCTTGCGTCAACGATGAAAGAAGAAGTTTGAGCGAGTACGGAATGCTCGATCTTGATAGCAATTTGAAAGAAACGGAACGGAAGCGTTTTCAACGATAGAAGCTCCTGGTCACTGCCTTTGACCCATCACTTTAGTGTTCCATCAGTTCCCAGGAAAAATCAAATACTATATGGCGATGCAAGTGGGTTTGTCCTGCTGTGCGATATTACGAACCCGTGATTTGCTCATGAGGCAGTTCGGTGTAAACCTCCGGCTGTACAGGGCGTGGGCAACGGGCGCCTCTTCATCGCGTTGCCCAGAAGCGTGTGACGGCCAGTGGCTGGTGAGCAATTGATTTTAGCTATCTCCTCTCCTCATCTTCGGCCTCTTCGTTATCACGTCCCCTCATTCGTCACTTGCTTCGTCCAGTCATTATTGCATTGCGCCCCCCGCTCCTCGACTATGATTGGTGGGCCCTATGAGGGCTTGTTGAAAGGAAGTCATCGCCGGGGTATGTATCTTTTGCGCAACGTCCATGACAGTACCGACCAATCGATTATAGACCGGATCACAATCAACACGCTTCCAAATGAGGTCCTCGTGGAAACATTCTGTTTCTATGTGAATGACTGGCGCATAGGGACAAGCGGGTGGCATACACTGGTCCATGTGTGTCAAACATGGCGATATATCGTGTTTGCGTCCCCACGTCGCCTGAACCTGCGACTCGTGTACACAGGGAAAAGACCCATCTCTGATGTGCTGGACGTCTGGCCAGTCTTGCCGTTGGTGATTAGTCTCACGACATATCCATCCTCCAAATTACACCTCGACCGCTGGTGTGGAAACGTAGCCGCTGCCCTCGAGTCGGAGCATCGCCATCGCATATGTGAGATTGAGTTGATCCGGCTTTCGGCATCACATTGGGAAAGATTGGCAGCAGCGTTGCGGAGACCGTTCCCAGCGCTGACGTTTCTGTACATTTTTTTCTTCTGGACGAACGCACGGCGACGACCCTCCCCGATTCGTTCTTGGGCGGATCAGCTCCTCTTTTGCGACGCCTCTGGTTGGACAACTGTCCGTTTCCGGGAGCGCCGAAACTGCTCTTGTCTTGTCTGCCGGTCAACTTGTCGTCCTTTCCCTTTGGAACATTCCCGATTCCGGTCACATTTCGCCCCAGGCTTTGGTCGCCGCCTTGTCGGTCATGTCCGGAATCGAAGCCCTTCGCGTTGAATTCCAATCCCCTCGATCTCGCCCCGATCCGGCAAATCGACCTCGACCTCCGCTCACACGCTCTGTCCTCCCCGCCCTCACCCGTCTTGCGTTCCAAGGCGTTCACGAGTACCTGGAGGACTTGCTGGCCCAAATCGAGGCTCCCCGTCTTGACAAACTCGAGATAAGATTCTTCATGGACCTCGACTTCGTCGTCCCACACCTTTGCCGGTTCATCAGTCACGCAGAACGGTTCAAGGCGTGCAACAGAGCGACCGTACACATTTCCGATCGCAAAATCCGATTTTCAGTCTTCGGAGAGACACGCACAACTCCGGGGCTGTCCTTGGTAATCAGTTGCGGAGAGTTGGATTATCAGCTTTCATCGCTGGCCCAAGTCTGCAACCCATCCTTGCTCCTCCTCTCCACCTTGGTACAGCTTGACGTCGTGGATCCCGTTCCTCCAAGTCCACAATCGTACTGGAAGGATGAAATGGAAACGACTCAATGGCTGGAAGTCCTGGAACCGTTCACTTCCGTGAAGGTTCTGCGCCTATCTGATCAAGTCGCACCAAATGTCCTCCAAGCGCTCGAAAAGTTCGCGGGCGAAAGAATAACAGAAGCGTTACCTGCGCTACAGAACATTTTCTTGAGCGGCCTCGAACCATTTGGATCTGTTCCGAAATTCATTGAGCGGTTCGTCGCCGCGCGACAACTCTCTGGTCACCCTGTGACCATCTACCCTTGGGAAGACTGGTGAAATTCACGAGAAACAACTCTGGTACAGGACCGATGCGTCCTTTAGTAATTTTCCTTTCCATCAGCACCTGTCAAAATGGCTCATGCCATTTCTGGATGGTTTCAAGCTGCAAGCTGCTAACAGCTTAATTTGGCTCAGATGCAGCTACAGCTTGGCTCTGTTGAGATCTGCACTGCCCAGAGTCTCAGGTGTGTTGTGATATGATCACAACTTGGATGTGTTGATGCGTTGGATCACCCGGACCGGGCATCACCAGCTCAGCTCATATGCTACAGCATGCATTAGTTACACTGATAGAGTGATTTAGGACAATTGGTAGCTAAACTGATCCTCGGACTTACTTAGTGATCCATGATGGTAGTTAACTGTACTGCATCCAGTGGTGGTCTTGGGTACTTAAGAACGCCACAAAGTACGTAGATCACTTCAGTTTTGTGTCAACCAAACTGAAGTGAGTATTTACACTATGATATCTTATCTCACAGTACTGATGACATGTTGTAGCTATTGTCTGATAGGTACATTATTTATATCAGTTTTGTGTCAACCAAACTGAACTATTGTCTGATAGATCTGCCTGTGATCTTATCATCTGCTGCTATCTAATCACACACACTGCATCTATCTTCAACAGGCTCCAAGCAGTTTTGAGCTGGACCAGTGACAGCACTAATGGCAATTCAAAATTTTGCATGCAGACTGGCACCCAAAAATCAAAACTTCATGAACTGAATATTAGGCTCCCATATTTTAGTTGCACCTAGATATGGTATATGAGGTTCTACTGTCCAAGTTTCAAGACAATCTATTGAGAAATGGTTGAGATATGGCAGTTCAAAATTTCACACTCAGATCACACCCAAAAATCAAAACTTCAAGAGCTAAGAATTTTGACCCCAACTCTTGGGCTGCACCTAGATACAGGACATGAGATCCCACTGTCAAGGTTTCAAGTAAATTGATTGAGAAACAGCTGAGATATGGCAGTTCAAAGTTTTGCACTCATGTCAGCACCTGAAACTCAACATGCCAAGAACTGAATGTTAGGCTCCCATATTTTAGCTGCACCTAGATACAGTATATAAGGTTCTATTGTCAAAGTTTCAAGGCAATTTGTTGAGAAACTGTTGAGATATAGCAGTTTTAATTTTGCACTTGAAATGACATCCAAAAATGGCAAGTGCAAGGTCACATGAAAATGACATAATGAATCAGGTATCATTCCAGGCTTCAAGTTTGAGGCCACAATGCATGTTTGCATCCGGGCAGGCAACAGTTCTTGATCTATAAAGTACTGTATCCAATAGCCTCATCAGGAAAACTACATCCTACTAGAAACACCTAGAATGTACTAGAAATGACCTAATATAGTAATTCTAGTCACTTCTAGTCACTGATGTACTGTGTGGTGCCAGAAAAGGCAGTTCCTGTTGAACCGGAACTGAAACGGATCAAAGAAGGCGAAGACCTTCATACAAGGTTCAAGATCTGCTCATAGGGGTTACGTGTTAGACAGAACTTTAGTATATGCGCTTATGGCAATAGGGTTACGCATACTACGCTATCTATCACAAGATGCAGCCTTATGCTGCATCTAGAACGTTTCCACATCACGCATCACTGAGTGCGCGATATAGTGGACACCTGTAGTCACCTCTTTTGGACTTAGGAACAGCCCTGGGTCATAGAGGTATAAATACCATATTTGTAGACAAGTATACACATCGCTCTACACCCCAATATCACTTGAGCATTAGCACAACCTCTAAGGTGGGTTGCTTGGCCTGTTAGCTGCGCTCTATGCTGCGCAACAGGTTATGGGCCCTGCAAGCCATGCGCCTTCATCGGCTGCAACGATGGCGAAGCATCCCTGAAGCCTGCATGCTGCGGCAAGTTAGTCTACCCTATGGGGAGACTATGTCAGCTTGTTTGAATACAATACTCTTACTGACGACCTCTAAGCCCTATTAACAGCTACAATGTCGTCGTCTCAACCCTCTGCCCCTGTTGTCCCCATCCTTGATGGTGCTAACTATGGTATTTGGTCAAAGGCTATGAAAGCCTACCTCATGTCCGTTGGACTGTGGGGTTATTGCAGTGGCACATTTGAACTGCCTACCATCCCTGTACTTCCTCAGGTGCCTCTTCCTGAAGAGCTTGCTGCCCAGGCTGTCGCTCAGGCAGCTATAAAAGAATGGAACAAAGGAAACAATATGGTAGTTGGTCATATGGTCCTTAGATTGAGCATCGCGATCCAACAAGATCGTACATCTTTGGATAACACTGAAACTATTTGGAATTGCCTAGATACCCTCTATGGCATGGCAACTACCACTAGCATCTATAAGGACTTCAAAGAAGCCATTTCCATTCGCATTAACCTGAGCCAGCATCCTGGCCCACAAATTGATTGGATACACGCTGCATTCCAGCGTCTCACCGCATCCTCCCTAATGATTCCTGATGCCTTACAGGCACTCATTATGCTTGCTGCCATTCCCCCAAAATGGGAAATGCTTGTCCACATCATCACTCAGAACTATGATCTGACTGATCTTAATCTGAACAATGTGCGAGAGGCTATTGTCAAGACTCACTGTTGAACTATCCAGTTTAAGAGCGAGGGATAAGCTCGAAGACGAGTCGATAGACGTCCAAGACTGCGTGGGCAAGGAGTAGAGTCCAGAGTAGTAACAAATACCAGAGAGGCACTGTTACTGTGAGCATAGAGCAGTCACGCAGAGAAGAGGCCAGGATAGTCACAAGGGGACGGTCCTTAAAGGAGTATCCCAGGGATGGGGAGTGCCGTAAACAAATGGACAGTCTGAGGACTGTCTGCTACTTTATTGAGTGCTTATATACTACAAGAGAACTGCTAAATAGAGAACAAGTCATAACCTTGTTATCAAGCACAATAGGGTGCTGAGTAAGAAGTCGGAGTGTGCTTACTGAGCATGCTCAGTCATGCTCAGTAAGCTGCTGAGTAAGAAGGCTTTTCCTGATGAGTAAGAGTTTTCATTGTCCATGTGTTTGCTGTTCTAGTGCACGTGTGAGCACCTGATTCGTTTTCTGTTAGTTAGTTTAGGGCCGGTCATTTGAGGACTTGTAGTTTGGTTAGGGAATAGTGTTATCTTATAAGGCCCTTATATAGCTCTATTAGGGTCCTTAGAGTCGACCCTAATACTTCTATTAAGGTCCTTAGTATTGCCTTATAGTTCATTCTATAGTTATTAGAGTTGGTCTAATAACACGTTGTAGAGTCTTTGATACTAGGTTAGTACCCGTTGTAGAGCACCTATAGTCATCCTAAGGGGTCCCTAGAAGGGCCCTAATACGGTCCTTTATTGTTAGAAGGGTTGCCAATAAGTGGGGCTTGCTGTATGTCGATTGTGCCGAGAATCGCTCATGCAACAATGCACGCACGATATTGTGGACACCTCTACTCACCCCTTTTGCTCATGTGAACAGGGTGACACCATAGAGGCTGGGTTTCCTCTTATAAGGAAGGGTCCTTCAAGGGCCCTCTCTGGAGACTGGTTCATGACAGCTATTGTCTCTCAATATCAAACTGAAATGAATCGTGGCACAAACAAGAAGCACAGCGCGCAGAAGCTTTCAGCTGTCAAGCGCAAGCACGGTGACCCCTCCTTCTCTTCTCAGCAGCAAGGCAATAAGCCCAAGCGCGATGAAGATAAGGACAAGCGCCAGCGCGGTAAGCGCAGCGGCAAAGGAAAAGGGAAAGGCAAGGAGAAGGCCAATCACAGCCATGGTCCCGGACACTCCCATATTGCGGATGTTGCTGCACTCCCATTCCCAACCATTACCACTATTGCCCATCTGGGTCCTTCAGGGATCCAACAACGTACCGTCCCTACTGCAACTGACCCTCGCAAACGCACTCTTGGCCCTTACAAGGCCTTAAACAAAGCGCTTGATCTTGCTGATGATCTTGGGGTAACCCCCACTATACAGACAGTCAAGACCCTTGAGCAGCGGATCTCGACTCAATCCGCTGCCTCATCAAGTGCAGTCAAACTACCGTTGCCCATCCCTGAGCCTATGAACCAGGACGATGGCAACTTTGCGCAAACAAATATGTCAGATTTATTCGACATATATGATGGTATCCCAGAAGGTGCTGCCACCCCTGAGCATGCTCCGACTCTGTCGGATGAAGCACTTGATTGGGGCAGCGACCCCGAAGATAACGAAGCGTGCGTGCGCCTCCCTCTCTCTTTTCACTCGCTAAAGAACCTTTTAGCATCTCCCCAGCCCCAAAGCGGGCTAGATATGTCTAATAAGTGTTCGCTTGTATCATACAATGTACAAATTAGCGAAGGGACTACTTCCCTTCCAAGTGAATGTAACAAAAATTGTTCGAGATGCAGAGGAAAGCACGACTTGAGTAAAATGGGATCCTTATGGCTCCTTGACTCTGGCACGTCAGCACACTTCACCTTCGAAATAAAAGACTTTATAGAGTATACACTGGCTTTGCCACACGAAAGATCCCCTGTTAAAACTGCTGATAACACAATCTATGTGGAAGGCAAAGGCGCTGTGTTGCTTCAGCACACTGTCAACTCTAAAACAGTTGTCACATGCATTTCTCCTGTCCTTTATATTCCGAAAATTAATACTCGGATATTATCTATGGGGGAGTTTTTACAACAAGGGATGCATGCATTAGGGAATAATAGACATATTTCCCTACAAGAGGACGGACATACTATCCTGTCCTCTTACCCCTTATTCCCGGGTCAGACCATGTATTGGTTAGACACCTCTATTGAAAGTGCGCAAGCGCATTCTCTTATCTACACAGTAGATTATGATGTCATTCACCGATGCCTTGGCCACCCATCTAAGGATGTCATAACACGTGCAAAGACACATACCAAGGGTCTCCCTGAAGACCTGAAAATCCCTCAGGAACATCCGGTATGTCCTGGCTGTGCGCAAGGCAAGATGCCTGCATCTGCGCACCCCCCTTCTGAAACTCGTGCCTCCGCACTGTTCGAGCATATTCACTCGGACCTTAAGAGTTTCCCTGTGAAGCCATATCATAAGTACAAATATTTTGTCAGCTTCATTGACGATTATTCCTCCTATGCATGGATCACACTCCTAAAAAATAAAAAGTTGACCATAATGGCTGTCAAGCAATTCCTAGCTATGGTCAAAAACCAATACAAAGCAGGAATTAGAGAGTGGATGTCCAATGCTGGTGGAGAGTACAAGTCCAAGGCCTTTGATAACGTCCTAAAGGACGAAGGAATTAAAATCCTGCAAAGTGCCCCATACACTCCACAACAGAATGGACGCGCAGAGCGCTTTATGCACACTGTAATGGACAAAGCTCAGGCAATGCGCCTTGAAGCTTGTCTACCTCCCTCCTGGTGGGAATTTGCAGTGAATCATGGGACACACTGTTACAATAGGACACCAGCCAGACGCCTTCAATGGCGTACACCCTACGAAGTCCTAAAGAATGAGGTCCCTGATATCTCACACCTCAGAGTATTTGGTTGCTGTGCATATGTGCACATACCAGAAAAGTGTCAAGTCAACAAGCTTTCGCCTAAAAGCAAGCTAATGATCTACCTTGGTCATACTGAGGGGATCAAAGCCTCACTCTTCATGAGGCTCCCAAATAATATGCTTTACACAAATGCTACCGCCCTGTACGATGAGACCCTGTACCCCAAATGTGACAAAGCACGCACTAAAGGTACCACGCGGATTAATGAACCATGTGAGGAACTACTGCAACAACCTGTCGAAGACACCATTCCTGGTGTTGATGACCCATTCCCTACAATTAAAAATGAGGACGATGAGCAGCCTATACATGTCAAGACTCACTGTTGAACTATCCAGTTCAAGAGCGAGGGATAAGCTCGAAGACGAGTTGATAGACGTCCAAGACAGCGTGGGCAAGGAGGAGAGTCCAGAGTAGTAACAAATACCAGAGAGGTATTGTTACTGTGAGAGTAGAACAATCATGCAGGGAAGAGGCCAGAGTGGTCACAAGGGGACGGTCCTTAAAGGAGTATCCCAGGGATGGAGAGTGCCGTAAACAAATGGACAGTCTGAGGACTGTCCGCTACTTTATTGAGCGCTTATATACTACAAGAGAACTGCTAAATAGGGAACAAGTCATAACCTTGTTATCAAGCACAATAGAGTGATGAGTAAGAAGTCGGAGGATGCTTACTGAGCATGCTCGGTCATGCTCAGTAAGCTGCTGAGTAAGAAGACTCTTCTTGATGAGTAAGAGTTTCCACTGTCCACGTGTTTACTACTTTTAGTGCACGTGTAAGCACCTGATTCATTTCTTGTTAGTTAGTTTAGGGCCGGTCATTTGAAGACTTGTAGTTTGGCTAGGGAATAGTGTCGTCTTATAAGGCCCTTATATAGTTCTATTAGGGTCCTTAGAGTCGACCCTAATACTTCTATTAAGGTCCTTAGTATTGCCTTATAGTCGTTCTATAGTTATTAGAGTTGGTCTAATAACGCGTTGTAGGGCCTTTGATACTAGGTTAGTGCCTCTTGTAGAGCTCCTAGGGTCGTTCCAAAGGGTCCTTAGGAAGGCCCTAATACTGTCTTTTGTTGCTAGAAGGGTTGCCTTTAAGTGGGGCTTGCTGTATGTCGATTGTGCCGAGAATCGCTCGCGCAACAATGCGCGCGCGATATTGTGGACACCTCTACTCACCCCTTTTGCTCGTGTGAACAGGGTGACACCATAGAGACCAGGTTTCCTCCTATAAGGAAGGGTCCTTCAAGGGCCCTCTCCGGAGAATGGTTCATGACAATACAGGTGCCAGAAGAAGAGGAATGCGAGCAAATGCCCATCCCTCCTACACCATCCCCTCCTCCTGTTGAAGAACCTGTACCTCTTCGAAGGTCTCAGCGGTTGAGGAAAGTACCTACCCATCCTGGCAACGTCTATGGTGAACACAAACACCCCACAGAAGTGGAAAAAGACATTCAGCGCACACGCACATGGAGAACAATGACAGAAAACCAACCTGGTCGCTCTGGTGAGGATAGTATGTCAGGATCGGCCGCACCAGGCCCTTACCCTCCTGTTGTCCTTGACATCAACCGCTGCAAGCCTCTGAGGATGAGGTAGAAGACATTCTATGTCTAGCAAGGGAAGGGGGAGTCAAATTTCTGAACTATCTGCTCACCCAAGCAGTTCCACTAAGTTCAGAAGCACCTGATACTGCGAAGATTCGTGAATGGACCTTTAGGGACATTCTGCGAATGCCAAGTGAACTCCAAAAGGAGTGGAAAGATGCTTGTCGTGAGGAGTTGGAATCCCTCCTGCAGACTGCAAAGTCTTCGAACTAGTCGATCCTCCCAAGGATCGCAAAATAATCAAAAATAGATGGGTATTCGACCTTAAGTCTGATGGTTCGTAAAAAAGCCAGACTAGTCGCCAAAGGCTTCTCCCAAGTAGAAGGCATTGACTATGACTGAAATATTCTCACCCGTGGTACGGTTTGAGACAGTCCGCCTGATGATTGTGCTCGCAGCGCTCAAAAACTGGCACATTAGCGGACTAGACGTCAAGACTGCCTTTCTCTATGGTGAGCTCGATGAAGAGCTCTATATGGAGCAGCCTGAGGGCTTCAAAATAAAAGGCCAAGAGCAGTAAAGTCATGCGCCTTAAACGCTGCAATATATGGACTTCAAGCAAGCGGCACTTGCTTGGTGGAAAGCCCTTGACAAGTCCATGGCCTCGCTCGGCCTTATTCGCCTTATGTCTGACTCTGGGCTCTTTGTTAGTAAAGACAAGAGCATCATAGCCATCGTCTATGTTGATGATGTGCTCTTCTTTGGAGCAGACAAAAAACTAATAAATAAAACAAAGGAGCGCTTCATGAAGCTCTGGGAATGTCGAGATCTGGGCGATGCCCAAGAATTTCTATGCATGCGCATCATACGCAAGTCTGGGCCAAATACATCTAGGACCAGACTGAGTATCTTAAGGAAAGTGCTGCAGCGTTTCGACTTGCTTAACGCAAACCCTGCTCCTACTCCGCTACCAGAGGGCTATCACCCCTCTCCCAACACTTCCGCTGCTGACCCAGCCTTGCGGTCAAAATTCCAGCAAGTTATAGGATCACTCCTATACATAATGCTTGGAACGCGTCCAGACATAGCCTTTGCTGTCACAAAGTTGTCGCAACATGCTGCCAATCCCTCAGAGGATCATTTAAATCGTGCATACTATATTTGCCGATACCTCTTGGGAACCGCCAATTATGCCTTGGTCTATGATGGACCATCTAATGGTGGTTTGATGGCATATGCCGACTCTGACTGGGCTTCTGATCCAACTAATCGGAAGTCCACTACAGGCTATATGGTGAACCTGGCTGGAGCAATATTTTCGTGGAACTCACGAGCGCAGAAAACAGTTGCGCTCTCCTCCACTGAAGCCGAGTACATGTCGCTCTCTGACACGAGCAGACAGTTAGTTTGGATTAAATCCTTACTAACAGAACTTGGCATCAATCTTGCTCCCATCCCATTGTTCGGTGATAACCAAGGCTCAATATTCTTAGCCTCCAACCCTGTGCAAGAGAAGCGCATCAAACACATTGATTTGCGCTATCACTTCATTCGTGAAGTCATACAAAATAAACAGGTGGAGCTATTCTTTATTGAAGGGGCTAACAACCCAGCCGACATGTTCACCAAGAACCTTGGTCGCGTCAAGTTCCTCAAATTCAGGGAGCAACTAGGACTAACGTTCTACCCCTGAATGTGGGAAAATGCTCACGGCATCTACCAATGCACTTAGCAAGGGGGAGTGTTGAACCGGAACCCGAACGGATCAAAGAAGGCGCATACCTTCATACAAGGTTCAAGATCCGCTCATAGATGTTACGTGTTAGACAGAACTTTAGTATATGCGCTTATGGCAATAGGGTTACGCATAGTACGCTATCTATCACAAGATGCAGCCTTATGCTGTGTCTAGAACGTTTCCACATCACGCGTCACTTAATGCGCGATATAGTGGACACCTGTAGTCACCTCTTTTGGACTTAGGAACAGCCCTGGGTCATAGAGGTATAAATACCATACTTGTAGACGAGTATACACATCGCTCTACACCCCAATATCACTTGAGCATTAGCACAACCTCTAAAGGTGGGTTGCTTGGCCTGTTAGCTGCGCTCTATGCTGCGCAACAGAGTCAAGGGTATGATGCCATCCTAACTATCATGGACCACGGGTGTACGAGAGCTGCAATATTCCTGCCCTGCTCTATGTCAATCATGGGACCCGGAGTCACACAACTATACCTGGACCATGTTTACTGTTGGTTCAGTCTTCCCTGTAAGATCATTATGGACCGAGACCCTCAGTTTACCTCCCACTTTAGCTGAGCTCTACATGCCCACCTCAACATCAAACAAAACCTATCCACAGTGTTTCACCCCCAGACCGACAGTCTATCTGAGCAAAAGAACCAGTGGGTGTCATGAACCATTCTCCGGAGAGGGCCCTTGAAGGACCCTTCCTTATAGGAGGAAACCCAGCCTCTATGGTGTCACCCTGTTCACACGAGCAAAAGGGGTGAGTAGAGGTGTCCACAATATCGCGCACGCATTGTTGCGCGAGCGATTCTCGGCACAATCGACATACAGCAAGCCCCACTTAAAGGCAACCCTTCTAGCAACAAAAGACAGCATTAGAGCCTTTCTAAGGACCCTTTGGAACGACCCTAGGAACTATACAATAGGTACTAACCTGGTATCAAAGGCCCTACAACGCGTTATTAGACCAACTCTAATAACTATAGAACGAACTATAAGGCAACACTAAGGACCTTAATAGAAGTATTAGGGTCGACTCTAAGGACCCTAATAGAACTATACAAGGGCCTTATAAGATAACACTATTCCTAACCGAACTACAAGTCCTCGAATGACCGGCCCTAAACTAACTAACAGGAAATGAATCAGGTGCTTGCACGTGCACTAAAACAGTGAACACGTGGACAATGGAAGTTCTTACTCATCAAGAAGAGTCTTCTTACTCAGCAGCTTACTGAGCATGACTGAGCATGCTCAGTAAGCATCCTCCGACTTCTTACTCATCACTCTATTGTGCTTGATAACAAGGTTATGACTTGTTCCCTATTTAGCAGTTCTCTTGTAGTATATAAGCGCTCCATCAAGTAGCGGACAGTCCTCAGACTGTCCATTTGTTTACGGCACTCTCCATCCCTGGGATACTCCTTTAAGGACCATCCCCTTGTGACTATCCTGGCCTCTTCCCTGCGTGACTGCTCTACTCTCACAGTAACAATACCTCTCTGGTATTTGTTACTACTCTGGACTCTACTCCTTGCCCACGCGGTCTTGGACGTCTATCGACTCGTCTTCAAGCTTATCCCTCGCTCTTGAACTGGATAGTTCAACAGTGAGTCTTGACACCTTGTCGACTCCTTCCCTTTCTCCCTCATCGCCCCCACATCCTTTGCCCTTCTGCCAGTAGCATCCTCACTCCCCACTTCCATCCTCACTTCCTCCCCTTTCACCTGCCGCCTACACCAACTTTCTACATGACACACCTTTGCACGTTCTGATCACACAAGCGAGCCCACCACTCAGTTCAGCCCGGTCCTGCCAACCCTGAGCCCAAGGTTCCAGCCCTCACATCCTGTACAATCAGAGTCGCGGCCAGTCCATCACCCATCTTACCCATTCCATTCAGCCTATCATCTCCCCCACACCATCAGTTGTGCCCCCTTTCATCTCATGCTCACTCCCTCCATTATGCCGACTCTGGATCACTACTATGACCAGGAGCTCCGAGGATTTGTGGCCACCTCATCAAGACTTCGTATGTGCAACTGGGAAGATATCTTTC
This sequence comes from Russula earlei, assembly GCA_025769875.1. Taxonomy (NCBI): domain Eukaryota; kingdom Fungi; phylum Basidiomycota; class Agaricomycetes; order Russulales; family Russulaceae; genus Russula; species Russula earlei. The sequence continues at coordinate 68,040 of JAGFNK010000139.1, read as the reverse complement.
AGTACCACTTGGACTTCAGAGTGTTATGTGCTCCCCTCGTACGTGCGTGCAGCCTGTCCCATGAAGATTGCGACGAGCTGTTTTGGCTCAGACTCCACCCGGGCAATCGCAAGATGATTTCCCAACAACTTGACCCCTGGCGCATGGACGAGCAACAAAGACTCTATTACGATTTCCGAGAGGTATTCAACACCGCGGTTGACATCTTCTCTCAAGACCCTCGCGACATCCTCTGGGAATGCGAACTCGACTCTGTCAATGACAATTACACCTTCCCTACACCCATGCCTGCTCCAGCTTCCGTCCCTACATCGTGAACCATCGCCTCCTGTCATTGTGATTTATTACTGATGCACTGTAGATATCACTCTGGGGTGTCAGCACAATGCTCCAGATAGTATTTCCATTATTTGGATTGATTTATGGCTTAGTCAGGTCGATATTACAGGCAGAGGAGCAGTAGTATACCTTAGTCTCAATTGCTCCTCTGCAGGTGTGTAGTAGTTTGACTCCTCATAACAATACTAGTCTCAATTGCTCCTCTGCAGTTCCCTTTGAGTCCTGTGGACATAAGGGTGCTTATAGGTCGCTTATTTAACACCTCTGCCTCTCCTGCCTTGTTCATCGTCCCTGCTGTCCCCGCACACCCAGCATCACCCATCATCACCTCCATGTCGCCTGCCCCTTCAGTCGCCTTCGCCTTCGCCCCACCTGCCCTGCTTGTTGCCATCGCTCCAGTTTCATCCACCACCATCTCGCACCCAGTGCCATCCATTGCCGCATCTGCCCAAGCTCCAGCCCTGCCTGCCTCGCCCACAGTCCCTCCTCCTTCCATTGTCATTCCAGTATCATCCACTGTCATATCACCAGCATCGCCAGCCACTGCTGCCGCGTTGTTAGTGCCACCAGCAGCAGCCACCTCAGCCTTGTCTGCCACCCCAGCCTGCATCTTGTCCGCTGCCATGCCCTCACTCATCTCCTCTCCACCCACATCAGCCACAGCCTCTGCGCCCCCAATCTCAGCCTCAGCATTGCCAACCGCCTCTATGCCTCCCGTCACCACCCCAGTCCTCATCTCGCGCACCACCGCACCCATAGCCTCAGCCTCGCCCACCAACGTCTTAGCGCTGCCCACCACCTCAGTCCCAGCCGCCTTTGTCGCCACCACCACTTTGTCCTCGCCGTCTGCCGTCTCCCTTCCTGCCGCCACACTCTCTGCCGTCGCCTCTGCTCCATCCATCTTCACCGTCGCACCAGTTCTGTCTGCCACTGCCTCCTTGGTCTCACCCTCAGTCTTCGTCCCAGTGCCCGCCACATCAGTCTCAGTTTCATGCGACACCAGCACCGCAGCACTGTTGCAACACCTTGCCACCAGCACCCTCCTGGAAGACCAAGAAGGCCACGAACTTAGCCAGGGCATGCCACAACAGGAGCAGCAGCAGCTGCCACGCTGCCACCACAAGAGAAGCCGCCAACGCAAGCTCCACACCACACCACACCTCCCCTTCCATCGCATCCCTGCCCACACCTACACCCTCATCCACGCATGCTGCCACCACCTGCAGTGGCGAAGACCTCGTCGCTGTGGCCACAAGCTCAACGACTATGGTAAGTGTTCACAAGGCAAACCACACCATCCACCACCGCTTGCCTTGTCTTCTGTTCCCATCCCACTCGACCACGCCATCACCTCACCTCCGCCACTACCAACACCATGTGCACCAGGCCAAAGACTCACTCAAGAAGGTTTGACTGGGGACGGTCAAATTTTAACCCCCCAGGAGATGTAAGGTATGTGATCCAGCTGAGCACGAAATCACATGCACTGTAAGTGGCACCCGCAACGTGTTGTCTTCAAGTTATTCATTCCCTATGCCCCCTTTCTTTCATCATCTCTTAGTCTAGATTCCTTTCATCATGCCTCCTGCCTCACTGTATATAAACTGTCCTCCTACCCTAAGGAATAAAAGATTCTCTTTTTTGCTCCTCACATCAGTCTGCCTGCAAAAGCCAAGAAGCCAAACAACTGCGCGTGAGGTGCTTGCTCCCCTCTGTTCTTCTCTGTCTGTACCTGCCCTCGGATCAAGCCCACTGAACTCCACATGCCCTGACCTGGCACGCTACAACCAGTAACTACTGTACTAATACGACCAACTCTTCATAGCTTGTGACATGTGACAGATTTCGATGACCGACTGACTCTTCAAAGTTGGGAAAACCGTGTGACAAATCTCACATCTCTTCAAAGCCCTGATTGGGCCGAGAGGCAACATGTGACATACACTAACGTCAGGCGGCGGTCTGACACGCAACTTGAGTGCGAGTCGGGATTTGAACATTAAAACCTTGAAAAATTTGTTGTGTGCTTTGAGGACCATGCAGCTACAACCATGACTGCACTGAACAGCTTTATCCCAATAGATGTCCATCAAGCCTTCCTCCCAGATCCCAGTTGTGAGGCATCAAAAACACTTCATGAGCTTGTTACAGTTGTAAGGTGTGTGAGCCCGGTGGCCAGGAAACGCACCTGACTTGTACCATCTCCCTCCCTCGCCACACGTTCACCCTCCCTTTGCCCTTCATATCCTCTTCCTTTCCTTCTCTCTCATGCACTCGCCTCTCGATGACATCCCTGCCGCGGTCCTTGCCCCATGTCAGCAGACTACAGCAATGTCTCAAGTTGATCGCCATCGACGTCACTCGCCTCGGCTCCAGCCCACTCGTCCCTCAAGCATTGTCCTCGCCCGCCACATGTCCACGCACGGACATGAATGACGCACGTATGTTGTCATCAATGTGCTACGTGAGGACTCGCTGCCCATGGCATCTCGCCCCCGACATCATTGCCTCATGCTCGCGGATTCGCAGTAGGAAGATCAGGACTCTGGAGTAGCACTTTTGTATTTAAGTAGCTACCATCCTGTACAGTAGCTTAGGGAATCAAATCAAGAGCTTCTGCATCTGCGTTAACCCTCTCATGTGCCAAAGAACACCTCGACTCCCTCAAAATCTCCCGCTTTCCTTTCAAGAACACACACACACACTCTCTCTCTCTCTCTCGCATGCGCGTCGCGTTCCGGCTACAATCCCTGCTTGCTCTCAGCTCCTCCCTGTCCGTACCCACCCTCGGATCAAGCCCCACAAACTCCCCAGGCCCCGACCTGGCACGCTATACAGTGGACCCCAACGTTTTGGGTGGAGATCACACAGCCATGTTCCCGAGGTGGTGTGCCCCACCATGCACCTCCTACACTTACTTCCCTCGAACAAATGGAGGACCTTGAAGAGAGTGCTATTGATATTCATGGTGATGACAGCGAAGTTCCCATGACAGACATCGTTTCCGCGCATACACAACTTGAATGCTCCGACTCTATGGATTGCGATGATGATGACGAGCTGTACATACCGAGAGAAGAAGGTGGCCTTGTTATAACTGCAGATGCAGAGTGTGCTTCAGTGGAGTCTGTTCATGGTGAGGTAGTTGATACAACTCAGGCTAGTCAAGCTGTAGAAGGACATGGTAAGCATAAGAAGTGTGCAAACATCCTCTATTCCTCCAAATTTTGGGTCGCGAATGATGTGAGCGACACAGACAACAAGTAGATAGAATTTAGGCACTTGTTTATAATAAATAAATGAATATTCCCATTTAGGAAATTTTTTAATGATTTTTGTCACAGTCTTCATAACTGGTTGTGACCTGTGACCTGAGCCGTATCTCTTCTCTTCAGAGGGGGCTTGTGACGCGTGACCGAAGAGTTGGTCGTATTAGTACAGTATACCTCTTTGGTATTTGGTACTGCTTTGGATGCTTCTTCTTGCCCATGCCATCTTAGACATCTATCAACTTGTCTTTGAGCTTACTCCTCGCTCTTGAACTGGATAGTTCAACAGTGAGTCTTGACACCCCTCATTGTCACAGCCCCTTCAAGATTCTGTGCAGCATATCCCCCATTGCCTACCAACTACAACTCCCAAAGAATTGGGGGATACACAATGTGTTCCACATGTCATTACTGTGCCTGGGCCATCACACTGTGGAGTTTGGCCACCATACCTTGGTCACCCCCCCCTACACCCATCACAATGGAAGGGTTTCAGCCCAAGGTAGGGACAATTCTGAATCATAGAAGGCATGGGCCACAGCAGAAGCTACAATACCTGGTCCAATGGGCAGGTCAACCAATGAGCGACAGCACATGGATCAATCCACAGTACCTGGGACTCCTACCACTGCTACCCAAGTATCATAGGTCCCAGAGGGCCACCCTCCCCATAGTTATAAAACCCCTTCAGGTCAATGCCTCAATCCTCAGCAAATCATGCTACCTGAATCCCATACCTCCTCGCCTACCCCCACCCTTGTCAACACCAATGTTGTCATCCCTGAGGGCCCCCTCTCCCCCAGGTCGATTGCTGCGGTCCTCAATGGCCAGCCAGAGCTCGACCCCAACACCCTCCATGGGATGGTGGCCAGGGTTCTTCTCACGGTGGCTGCACATGAAATGGAGCTGGCCACCTGCACAGAGGCACTCCTCCATGCTGAGCTCCAAGCCTCCCACCCACCAGGCTGACACCCTTGTTGACCTCACTGAATGCCTTCGACAGGCCATGGAGCAAGCAACCCACGCTCACTGTCTGCCCTGAGGGGTTCATCCCCAACATGGGGCATGCCCCAGGACTTTGGCTCCCTGGGACTGAGGGCCGCATGCAGCTCACTTGGTTTGTCCAACACAGCCCCCATTCCCCCACTATGGTTATTGGAGTCATGGAAGATGCCCCCAATGAGCTGCACATTGGCATTGAGATATTTGCCACCCCTGTTGATGACCCCATTGGCCCCATCAATGTCCTCCCCAACTGGCTCCTCAAATAGATGGGAGCCAACTCCCCCACCTTTCAATGCCTCCTTGAAGAAGCTGGCAAAGCAGACAACTCGGGACTGGCAGCCAACGTCCAGCACTATTGCAGCTGGGATGAACATATCATTGCCCTCCAAGCCAACATCACTCAGAAGGAGGCTGAGCTCAGGACAGCGTGGGAATCACAGAACCACGCACGCTATTGACTCAAGGCCACCCAACTCCTCGACTGCGTCTCCCACATTCACATGTCATAGGATGGCACCCCCTATGTGCACCATGTCTCCCTGGCCAGATGGCACAACTTTGGACTGGGACATCCCAATCTCAATGAGGGTGATGACACCGGCAGCCCCATCCGTGGCCCACACTGCACAGGAAGTTGCAATGGTCGCACAGTTCGACCATTTCATGTTTGATGAGGTGCCACAGCATGGTAGTGAGGGAGCCACAAGGCCTGGTAGTTGTGTATATAAGGACTTGCCTTATGCCTAAGAGAGGGCAAGTCGAATCTTTTGTTGTACTCCCTATGAACAATCGCAGTTTACTTTTTGCCCACTTTCTCTCTCTCTCTCTCTCTCTCTCTCTCTCTCTGGGCCACGTCGGACATGTGCTTACCTAAGGTTCTCATGTTCGAACTCTGAAGTACAGTGACCCAAAAAACTGTTCAAATGTTTTGTACATTTTCATTGTATTAACCATATCTAGAGAACCACTGCAGCTGATAACATGTTAGTGGGCTTGTTTTAAAGCTCTACATCATAGCTTTGTAATGAAATACTATATATACTATGAACATAATTATGTAAGAAGATATAAGGTATTTCTTCCAGTGTATCCATTTGAACAGTTTTTTTGCCTTGGTATCTAAATAGGGTATATGCCAAAAATTAGTAGTTTGTGTATCCTCCATTTGCTTTGAACACCTCTTCCACCCTCCTAGGCATACTTTCTATCAAATTCTGCACAACAGTTTGATCAATGGCCTCCCATTCCAGCTGTGTGCGCTCCCAAAGTTCATTGATTCCCTTAGGGGGTGTTGGATAAGCTGCAAGCTTCTTTTTGAGATGAGCCCAAAGATGCTCAATAGGATTGAGGTCTGGGGATTGAGCTGGCCAGTCCATGACCTGAATTCTGTGGTCTTGGAACCAAGATGTGGCAAGCCTGCTCTTGTGGATAGAGGCATTGTCCTGTTGAAAGAGGGTATCTTTGCATTTCTTCTTGAAATACTTGATAGATGCAAGTAGTTCATCCTCCAAAATGCTGCAATAAAGTTCAGCATCCATCTTTCCATCAATCTTTGCTGCATGCCCAACTCCTTCCCAAGACATGCAGCCCCACAACATCAAGGAACCTCCTCCATGTTTGACTGTTGGCTGAACAAGGCGTTCAGAAAGGTGCTCTCCTCTTTTTTTCCAAGCCCATTTCTTGCCACCTGAGCCCATACGATTGATTTTGGTCTCATCTGACCAAATTACCCTCTTCCAGTCCTCCACAGTCCAGTATAGGTACTTTTCTGCAAAGTCCTTTCTGGCCCTATAGTGACTTGGTTTAAGGTAAGGCCTCTTCTTCTTTGTAACTGCCTTCAAGCCTGCCTTGTTAAGGTAGTTTCGAATGGTCTGATTGGAGATAGTGGACTCTTTGATGACCTCCAACCTTCTAGCAACCTGAGGAGCAGTATCTGCTTCTCCAGAGCTAAGAAGGCGTGTGGCAAAGCGGATGTCAAGGTTAGAGAGCTTGGAAGGACGACCTCCAGAGGACTTTGGAAGGTCAGGAAGGTATTTCTGGCGAATGTTGGTGATTGAACCAATGCTTCTGTGTGCTGCCTTGGCAATGTTATGAACTGAATGGTTGGCCTGGAGAAGGGAGATGATGTAGTTGACTTCATGAGGAAGAAGAGACTTCATGATGTTGTTGGTGAAGAAGAAGCAGCTGTTTTGGCTTATTTGCACATGGTTTGAGTTTATTATAGGTCACATGACCTCCATGTTCGATTTTAGCCCTCTGGGGAAAGAATATGAATCTTAATCTGAGAAATAATGAATTCACTTACCAAGGCCAAAAAACTGTTCAAATGGGTACACCAGCAAACATACCTTATATATTCCTAAATAATTATGCTTATGCTGTATAAAGTATACCATTACAAAGCTATGATGTAGAGCTTGAAAACAAACCTAGTTACATATTATTAGCTGCAGTGGTTCTCTAGATATGATCAATACAATGAAAATGTACAAAACATTTGAACAGTTTTTTGGGTCACTGTACTACTATCACCTATGGGGAACTCACCATTCCACTACCATCTCGCCAGTCACAAATGTCACGAAAGTAACAGACATGTAACACATGCCAAATTAAAGTCCGCCCGGGATGAAACATTCCCATGTATTTACAAAGGCAATTTGATTGGGTGGGGACTAGGGAAAACAGTTGTAATGGAGTAGCATTATTGAGTGAAATCCAGGACTTGGCTATGTACGGAACGTGGCGCTCACATCATGGGCCAGTGCCACACGAGTAAAAGTAAAAGGTCGATATATATCATTATTAAGAGGATAAAACAGCAGTGACCCAGACTCCCCGATGGTGATCACCCAGCTGGAATCAAACTCTGCACTCCACCATGACAGAAAGCATGATGGAGGCATGACCCCCAGCCAAAATACTACTCAAAAACCACTCAATGGACCTCCATTTTTCTTTGCTAGAATGACATTAATGGCACTCAATAGTATAACTACAAAGTTTTAAATGGGGTTGTTTGAGCAGATACAGGGAAAAATGAAATTGGCGAGATGGTCGTGGAATGGCGAGTTCCCCATAGGTGATAGTACGCGGCGGTGACACACCACGTTCAGCCTTCCGGTGACCTTCCCAAATTGGTCATATTGCCAACTCAGCAGCAATCAGATGCCTCTAACTCATCAAGCAATCACTGTCAGTGTAAGAACTTTTGTTTGAGGCAACACTGGACATAGTTCTTACTGCCCAAATCAATTACACAGACATTAATACTCTAGAAAGTTCAGAAAGTCCCCTGTGGCCAACTTGTCAGGTGGCCAACTACCTGACCTCATACAGTATTTTGCAAAAAAGGACTTTATATCTTTGTTCTCTAAGGAGAACTTGGAACAGTAATTTCATTGCATTAATGGGGCCATGGCCAGCCACAATCCGCTATACATTGTATACGGTCTCCGAACGAGAAGTTGCCAGCACATTCCGGGGAACGATTTACTAACCACGTCATGATGGCCATTGGTCACGACGCCCAGCGAACGCGAAAATTTAAAACATTTCTATCCCTTGCGCCCATCCCTGCCAGTGTGAAGGACATTGTTGCGAGTGGAAGGGTCGTTATCGCGAGAGGGAGGGGCGTTGGCTTGAGAGGGAGGAGGGCGACCTATCCTCAGTTGCCGGTCATTCACCGAGTCCCACGGCCCGCGACGCTCCTTGTACAGCAAGGGCGCCCTCCACGGCCCGTTCCCTCTGCAAGGTAAAGTCAACTTCAATAGGCCTTGAGGAGGTGCGCGTACTTATGTGGATATGCGAACGATGGAGCGATGCCGACGGCGAGGCAGAATATAGCGAAAACGGTGGATGTGCGCATTGTAACTTATGAATAGGATTGTGGATTTTTGAACTGTTTGTCAAAATCCTCAATGTATTCATGAGCAAAATGGCGGCGTACGAAATGTGGAATGGTTCTCGGGAACCGGTACCGGATAGTTTGGAACGGGAATGAATACGAGCACAGCTGGAGAGAATCGTCGCTGCACGGATTGGCTTTATACTCTGGCAGGCCCCCTCCCATCTTTCCGCAGCAAATTCCGGATCATGATTGGTAAGGCTATGGCTTCATCAAGTCGCGTCATGATCTAGTTGTCGATGCGACACGATGCTTCTAGGCTTGCAAGTTGAAAGGACTTGGGGCGGGGTGTGAATATGTTAATGCCCGTGAAATCAGTATCTCATGAACGTCGAGTGGTTGACATCGGTCACTTGATGAGCAGGGCATAATGATTTGTTATCATGTAAGAGCAAAAGCTACAAGCGCAGAGCGACATATATCCACGAATCGTCTGTCGTGATTGTGCACATAAGGAGCATGTGTGATTGAGATAAGATTGCAGGCAAATAGTGTCAATCATGTGCGTGCAAAGGCGATCGAGAAATGTTTCTGATTGATGTATTTAATGATATGACCCTACCTACCGATTCCAATAGTCTACATCTCGTCTTGTAGATAGTGTGGCCAATGATCAATGATCAATGATTTACCTTGGATCACCTGAGTTACCTACAATTGCAGGCTTGCATAGCCTGTAGACTTATTTACTTACAGTAAAGTGTAGTTTACTCAGCATACGCATGTGGACTCATACCTAGATAGTAGCTTAACTTAATCTTATCTAGGTAATACATCTAGTGATCACTTATGTGTGCTGAAGCATGTCAGGTGACATGCGAGCGAGTGCTGATGCTTCCGGTACATGAGCGGATTTGCGGGAGTCGAAAAATGTGGCGGATCAAGGGGCGTTACGGGGACTGAAGAGGACGGAGAACTGGCTGTGCTTTGGGGGAGAGCTCTGGTTCAATCAACTCAAACAGCGTGACCTGCTTGGCTGCACAAATATCCTGTACAGGTGAACCAGAGTGAGGTAGGACAAGGGAGAACTTGCGATGTGAACGACTGTGTTGTTGTCATGTCGGCCGTCAGGAGCTGCGGAGTTCAAATCGAGTTTGAAATATTACCGTGGCTAGTTCGTTCGCTACGAACTCTTTTCGCCTCGTCATTCGTGTAATGGCGGGTATTAACACCTGGAGAGACCTCCTGTTTCCAGTTTCTCAACACGTACATGTCTCTCTCCAACAATATCATAACCCACCAGAATCTCGCTCGGTACAAACGAGTTCCCTCAACGCCGCGATGGTGGGCGGCCCCTCACGCTTACCCGCATCCGTGGAACTAGTCGAGGGCTTGCTAAATAGTATGCGGGATCACCTGGTCGAAATAATTGATGAAAACTACGCAGAGCCCGCAGCAGGAACTGTTTTCTCAGGCACCACACGTCCCATCACACCCCAAAGCGTTCTAGAACGACTCCAAGAAGAATGTCAGCGCGCTGATTTCGTCACTAATAATGAAGCATCTTCGGGGGTCATCGCACAAAATCTCTCTTACCTGGTCGGAGACATCTACCGTGCCCTTACAAATGATGTGCTGCGGTTCCGATCCCAAGAGCCTTCGCGATTCCGAAGGGTGGTCACTGATCACAGTTACCGGATAGGTAACCAGATCAAAATCCTATGGGAGGATAAGTCCTCGCACGTATTCGAGAGATTCATGAGGGCGGAATTCAGTGGTCTGTTGGAAGGAAATCAAGTGTTAGATCTACACCAGGCGTCATCATACACCGGTTACAAGGCCATCCTGAACAAGGTTCGTGTGGTTGCTTCTTTCAGCCGTCCATTATCTAAGTCAATCTGTACTTGTAGCTTGTGTTCCATGCGGGTGACATCGAACACGAGGACCAATCAGCCGTTCGTTGGGCAGTCGTCTTCTGTGGATTGAACTACACCATCATGTACATTCCACGGACGCAAGGGAGGCCCCGGGTCTACTGCTCACCGATCACCAAGTTCTGTCTTCCGCCTGGTGATAACGCAGGACAACTCCCACCTATCTGGAGCATGTTGGTGTACATGCTGCTCACAGAGGTCACGAACACCGACGATATGACTTTGATGAGACAATTTGGTTTGGATCCCCCACCAGAAGCTCCGTCTTCGTCGCCACGGGGAAGAGTGGAGACCGAGAACCGCATTGTATCCTCAAGGTTGCGGTCCAAAAGCGAGGGTCCACGTGCTGGTCCTTCAAATCTACACACAGGAGTTAGCAAACCTTTTTCTTTCATTCGTTCATACATGGTATTGACAAATCTGCCCAGACTCGCGCGAATATTGTCATTCAATGCCTTGATGGCCTGCCAATCGAATTCACCCTCGTTGACGCACCCCTCTCTCAACTTACCAAGGAAATGCGCCGCCAATCCATACATTTCGACCACTACCTAGGAGGGGGTTGGTCTTCTGTGTATGCATCGAGAAAATGGCATGTCGTCGTCAAGTTCGCTACCGTACCGAAGAAAGACAAGGCTATGCTCGAACGCCAGCTCAGCAATGAGACGGCCGCATATCATAAGCTGAGCCGCATCGTTGGATGGGTGGTCCCTCTCCATTATGGGGAATTTAAGTGGGACGGCGGACGCGCGATTATCCTTTCTGATGAGGGTCGGTCCTTATCACATCTCGAGACATTCTTATCACTGTCCTTTGCAAAGAGGTATGACTTGCTGTGATTCGAAGAAGATTGCGCTGACTTTTCTATGGCAGACTTATCATTTTTGGGGAGCTGTACTGCATCCATTTATTGGGTGTTGAGCACGGGGACCTTGAGCCACAGAATGTGTTGCAGAAGAAGTGGGCCGGTTTTCCGAAGATCATCGACTTTGGGTTTGCGAATGTCAACCATTCATGTCCCGGCTGGAACCAATGTGGGGAGCTGAAAGACATGTGGCATAAGCTCGCGTTGGATAAGGTGAATGTCTGGTGGGTCCTGGAGAAGTTCAAGATCACACCAGTCACAGGTAGACACATGATAACCATCTTCATCCTGGCCCTGGCCGTGTTGATCATGAAATGGGCATTCTGACTGTAAATACATTGATACCAGTTTTCCATACTGTTCACTGGAAAAGTGTATAGTTGTGAGGCAGGATACCCGCTACAGCGAACGGAGACGAGGTGGTCCTGAGCTGCCTCTATCATGTGATGACTCGCGTTCCCTCCGTCTTTTTCCGCGCGTGCGCGTGTTTTTGTCTCCCTTTCTTTTTTTGGGGGGCTTCTCTTTAATCCCCTCATTAGTGCTGTCACCAACTCGGCTCGAATCCGCTTGAGCTGAGCCTGACACTGTGGGGGAGAGGTGTGAGAGCTGATCCCAGGCCGAGTTACCAGCCTTACAAACTCAGTGTGCCCTTCCTGGGTTCACCACAGAACAGACAGAATACAATCACATCAAGAGTAGGCCAGATGAAGGGGAGAACAAAAGCATGCAGCATGCACATACACATAGTGGCCTTGGCAGCTCTCTATATCGCATGTTGAGTCCCAGTCGAAGTGGAGGCGATGGCGACCTCCCTCTTCCTTCACCATCCGCATGCCCTCAGAACTTCTTCGTCCTCCGCACCCCACAGCACTGGCACCCTCCAAACGCACGTGCATATTTGTGCCATTCCTCTACGGCATCCTGCCCGCCGTGGTCTGCCACGCACGCCCTGAATCCGCGCCAGACAATCACAGCGTGGGCTGCCGCTGCCCCAATGAGGGCAACGTGGAAGGACCAGCGGGGAAGGGCTGCGCCAACAAGACACACAGCGCCTGGGAAAATCCCGAGGTGGGTACAGATGGTGAGGGCGTGGTGTGCGAGCCGGGGCAGGGGCATGCGAGGCGGGCCTGTTAGAATTGAAGGGTCTAGTTGTTGCAGCAATTTCCCCCAAGGGTGCATGGTGCGCACACGGCCAGAATTCTATTCAGAGGACTCAGTGTCTCGTGTGTGGGGGCACAAACACTATGCTGTAATGTATTTACCTATTCAGAGGACTACATTACGTTGGGTAAATCTATGTACTGTGGGGAAACAAGTGAGCGTGCTCACCTCAGTGTCTCGTGTGTGGGGGCACAAACACTAAGGTTCCTAAAATCAAGCTAAAGGCTGTGTATATAAAGGCCCTACCGGCCATGTACTTCCAAACGAGGTAAAGACCGCTATATATGTAGCCAGTCTTAAATGGCTAAAAGGGTATCTGTAACCGACAGGCAAATCAAATATGTATATGAACGAATCAGGTGTCATTCCGGGCATTGAGGCTGCAATCCCCATTTGCATCCAGGTGGGCATGATTTCAACAGGGCCTGTACATGCATACAAGCAGCAAAAGAGCGCAGATAGAGTGTGATTGCCACACTGACAGCGACGCCCCATGGCAGGAAGATGAGGTGCAGGAGGAACTGAGTGAGACTCCAGGGGGTGGCAGATGCATAAGCGTTTTGAACTGGATCTCCTCAGGATCCTGACCATCATGCATGCACATCATCTATCCCTCGCAACCATGAAGAGATGCAGGGATGCATCAATGCAAATGACGCATCTCATATCTCAACAGAGCTTAGCAGACACTGCCGCAAGGGGGTGGTGGAACAGGAATCCCGAACCTTGGGTAGGGGGGGGGTCTGGCCAGAGGCTGAAAAAAAAGTTTGGAGTTGTGTATTCTGGACTTGTAGACAAATTGGACAGTTGCTGAGCACAACCAGCTGTTTGAACAGTGACTGAGTGAGACCAGCTCATGCCACCTTTAAATGTCGACAGTTAACACCTAATAATAAACAACTGGGAAGAGGTGCTGAACCCAATCATATCATGCCACCAATGGGCACATGGAGTCCATGTGACTTGATCCAAGTGCAGGTATGGATAGGGAAGAAACCAAGAAGGGAGTAAGCAAGAGTCAAGATGCAAGGCTTGATGTCTTGGAGGTGAGGAGCTTGATGTGTCAGAAGTGTGGGCACAAGACTGGATGTGTGTGTGCATGTGTTCTTGAAGGAAAAGAGGAAGATCTTGAATACTGTACACCACTGGGAACTTGGCAGTTCACTACCATCTTGGCAATTTCATTTTTCCCTGTATCTGCTCAAACAACTCTATTCGAAACTTTGTAGTTATACTATTGAGTACCATTAATGTCATTCTAGCAAAGAAAAATTGCAGTCCATTGAGTGGTTCTCAAGTAATGTTTTGGCCTGAGGGTCACGCCTGCATCACACCTGCATCACACCACTGTCATGGCAGGGGGTGGAGTTTGATTCCAGCTGGGTGATCACATCACCAACAGTACACTGACTCAGAGGCCTCTGAGGATCTGGGTACTCTCTCAATGCCATGTTACAGGCGGTCCAGTTGGCCAGCACAAGACCATACATATGAGCAGCGGCTACAAGCAGCATTGAGTGACTACCGCAATGGGATCTGAACTCACCACATGGATCAAAGAGCAACTTGTTGCACATCTGAGTTGGAAAACAACCAATGATTTGTGGGACTTTATGGCAGACAATGTAGTAGTAATAATCACTATCCCTCCTCATCGTCCCTTGCCTCGTCAATAGGACCCTCACTGGCACAACCGTTTGCACAGCTGCCTTCGCAACACTCTTACAGTACTGCACCATACAGTACTACTACACCATCATTTCAGATTCAATATTGGAACCAGATTCAACTCAATTAGATGCTACTCCTGTTTTCCCTAGTCCCCACCTAATTGAATTGCCATTGTACATAACATTTCATCCCAGGTGGACTTTAATTCAGCATGGGTGTTACATGTATGTTACTTTCATGACATTTGTGACCACCAAGATGGTAGTGAACTGCCGAGTTCCCAGTGGCATACAGTAGTGCTTCAAAGTCCAGTCAAGTCCAGTTTTTCCCAGGATTTTGGTGTGACCATGACCATGACTGGCTGCCAGTTTGCCCAATCCTCAAAAAACTGGACCAGACTGCACGTGACCAGTTACACACAGTCATTTGCAGTCAATTGACCAGTTCAGACCAGTCCCAACCAAAACTGGAGGATGACTGGTTGAAACCAGTTCTTGACCCAGGAACAGCCGCACTCGCCTCACCTTTCCCTTGCATCATCATTGCCACCATGCTGCCACTTCCCTCTCTCTCATGTCGCCACCACATTCCACCACCACCCTTGTTGCATGCACTGTAAGGTGGGTTCCCGCTGGCTTGGGAATCACGCAGTGTGCTACTTTCATGTGCTCCCTCCCTCTACACATGCCAGGCAAATGCCGACACACGAATCCATGATGACACAACTGAGCTTCCCACATGCGCAAAAATCGTGCGTTAAGCTGTACTTTTTTTTTCGCTCTCATCTGGCCAATCCCTAGACTTGAGACCCTGATGGCACACAACCTGTCTTGTCCCACGAGCGTGACTTTCACGCCTTGAGCCATGTGCATTTTTTTTTCTCTTTCTTTTGTTTTCACAGCTTTCTGATTCATTCTGCTTTGCAGGCTGCATTTTCATTCGTACCATGCCCACCCACTCATGCACCACAACCTATGTTTGCCATCACCACCATGCCTCCTCCCTCACCTCATCTCACTCCGTCACCACCTCTGCCTGGCATGCACATGCAATGCATCTTTTCCCACATGCGCAATTTTCATGCATTGAGCTATGTGCATTTTTTTCTTTCTTTCTTTTGTTTTTACAGCTTTCTGATTTGTTCCACTTTGCAGGCTGTTTTCGCGTGCTTGTGTTCGTTCCACGGTGCCCACCCACTCGTGCACCACAGCCCATCACTACCACACCTCCTCCCTCACCTTGTCTCACCTCATCTCCACCTCTGCCTCAAACACGCACACAGAACATCTAGGTATAGGAAGAGGTTCACACTATGACAGGTTATGACCAGTCATCTGGTCTGGTCTAAGGTGAATCACGGCTGATCATGGAATCAGGTGCGGGACCATGATGGACAAAGCGATGTGACACTCCATTCCTTCCATCCTTCACTACCGACCACACACTCATGGTACCACCTCGCACCCGACATTAAGATGTTGACCGCATCACCCACCCCTCGCCACTGACCACATGCCCACACCCCAGCTCACATGATGTGTTTGTGTCTCAAGCCTTTCACCCGCTGAAGCCCATCATGTTCATCATGTCACCGCCATCAATTGGCATTGCCACCACATCCTGCACGCATTCGAGACGTGCCCTCTCTCGTTCAGCCTTCTTCACAGCCTTCTTCTCTGCGCGCATGGCCAGCTCCTTGTCTCAGATTTCGGCGAGCTGCTTGTCAAAGTCAAATGCTTTCACTTGAGATGCTTCCTTGGTCTGCACACAGAGGGAGGTGATTTTAGCGTGGACCTGCTCAAGGGTAGACCATTCCAACTGTGTTGTCTGTCTGAGTGCATGCAGATCTGTTCACGTCATTCATTCCTCACCACACCCTCAACTGCTTTGCCCAGTCCCAATCCTCTGATTCCCTTTCACCATTCCATTTACTTTATTATCTTCTACTCTTTGTACTTCCCCCATGTATATAAAACCCTTAGCTACTCCATAGTAAAGAGAGAGAAGAATAAGATCCCCTTTCCTTTGACATCTGCCTCTGCTTGAATGAAGAACTTCAAACAACCAAGTGTGTGATACCAGCTCCTCTCTCCCCTTCTTGCTCCCACCTCCAGTTCCTTAGTTGATGTCTACATAATGGTCCAACAACCCTGCTCTTTCACATTTGTGCATCTCCAGACACCACACTGGTGGCCTAGAGCTTGCCTAAAGCTGTGACCATAGTCCTCAAACCCATGAGATCTTGACAGAAATCCCAGGCACACCAGGCACACCAGTCTTGACCAGTCTTGACCAGTTTTTATCAGTCTTGAAAGTTGATGTGACTGTGACTGGACATTCTACAATCCAGTTTGACCTTGACTGAAAGTTCATTCATGATCAGTCAGGTCAGGTTCAGTCAAGCAGTTTTTTGCAGTCAATGTGACCTGACCTGAAAGGACTAATCTCATGTACTGTGTCTAGGTGCATGCCAAGAGTTGGTGTCTAATTATTAGTTCTTGAAGTTTTGATTTTTGGGTGCAGATCTGTGTGCAAAATTTCGAACTGCAATATCTCAATCATTTCTTCATGGATTGCCTTGAAACTTGGACAGTAGAACCTCATGTACTGTATCCAGATGCAGCCAAATCATGAGTTTCACTGCTTGAATTTTTACATTTTGGGATGCTGACCCCAAGCATGATAAGATTACATTATTGCTATAGCTAACTGTAGCAAGCTGGGTCAGGGCATGCTGAGTTCATGCGACTGGACAGTGATTGTCTTCGAGCTGAGAGCAATCAGAGAGTGGGAGGAAGGGATGTGAGTGAGAAAAGTAAAGAGGGAGACAAGGGGGAACAGAAGCATGTCGAACACGAAGGACGCAGGCATGCAAAGCAGAGAGGAAGTCGGAAGGCAGGTGTGGGTGAGGGTGACAGACAGAGAGAGAAGGCGAGCAGGTAGGCAGAGCCGAGCGAAGAGGATCAAAAAGGGGAAAGTGGGAGATGATGATGAGAGACTTGGCATGGCAGCAATGATGGTCGTTTGACTTTGCTTTCAGCTGAGTCAGACTCTGACTGATTCAGAGGGGGACAGAGAGGATAGATTCGCATCTAGTCACGAATGACAATCTATGCTATTTTAAACCAAATCCAAATTGAGGGAAAGGGGATACTTTGAGGGAGGCGAGGAGGGGAGCATGAGATGAGAGCGTGAGAGGGAAGTGAGAGACACTGAAGGGAAACACATACAGAATCAGGTTGTAACAAGGCCGGTTGTAGTATGAAGTGTTCAGACTAACAGGTAGCCTACAGTAGCCTTCAATTTACACCTCATCATTACTGCTTCCCATTTGCCTATGTAATGTCACAGACCTAAGGTAAGCGATGAACACTTTGATGGCTGCTTGTCATATGCTGAACACACGTGGATTACTGTCGTTTTCATGTGACCTTGCACTTGCCATTTTTGGATGTCATTTCAAGTGCAAAAATAAAACTGCTATATCTCAACAGTTTCTCAACAGATTGCCTTGAAACTTTGACAGTAGAACCTTATATGTTGTATCTATGTGCAGCTAAAATATGGGAGCCTAATATTTAGTTCTTGAAATGTCGATTTTCACGTGGTGACATGAGTGCAAAACTTTGAACTGCCATATCTCAACTGTTTCTGAACCGATTGACTTGAAACTTTGACAGTGGGATCCCATGTACTGTATCTAGGTGCAGCCCAAGAGTTGGGGTCTGATTCTTAGTTTTTGAAGTTTTGGTTTTTGGGTGTGATCTGAGTTCAAAATTTTGATCTGCCATATCTCAACCGTTTCTCAATAGATTGCCTTGAAACGTGGACAGTGGGACCTTATATACTGTATCTAGGTGCAGCGAAAATATGGGAGCCTAATATTCAGTTTTTGAAGTTTCGATTTTTGGGTGCCAAGCTGCATGTGAAATTTCGTACTGCCATGTCTCAACCATTTCTCAATGGATTGTCTTGAAACTTGGACAGTGGAACCTCATGTACTGTAGCTAGATGTTTCACTCGTTGGATGTTCACATTTTGGGGTGCCAACCCCAAGCATGATAATATTACATTATCCCTACAGCTGAATCCATCCATGATATGATATGACTATTACAACTGTACCACGCGAGAAGGGCACACTTAAGTTCATGGGGCTGGACAAGGACTGAGGGAAGAGTGAAAGACACAAAATTGAAATGATGACGCGAGGCGTGCGTCGAGGCAGCAATAGGCATTGGCACAGGTACATGTGCGTGTAGCTTCTTCAGTGAGTCTTCGGCCTTGTGCGCGCGTGGTCACATCGTCGCAAAGGGGGGTGTGCATGTTCTGAGGTGTTGCCATGCATTGGAACACGGGCACAGTGTGGGGAAGCGGGAGGGAGGAGTGTGCTTGCATCGTGTGTCAAATGTGTTGTCACAACGTGGTGTTGCCAGGCGTCAGCCATGTTGCTGATATTGATGCTGCTGCTATTGTTGTTGTCGTTGATCCTGGTGCTGCTGTCATGGCAGAGGCTGAGGCATGGTCGTTTGAGGCAATGGGGTGGTGAGAGGCAAGGGCGTAGGCGATGGCGTTATGGAAAGGCGTGAGCATCTGAGGGGGTGACTTGCGTGTTGCTCGTGCTGTCATCTTGTGGGCGTGGCAACAAGGTCTTCACCACTGCAGGTGATGGCAGCACTCGTGGGTGAGGTCATACATATGGATGGGGATGCAGTGAAAGGGGAGGAGTGGTGCAGCGTGGTGCTTGCATCGGCAACTTCTCCTGTGGCGACATCATGGTGGCGGCTGGTGATCTTTCTGCAGGGCGGCATCGAGGTAATGATGGGCGATGCTGGACGTGCAGGAACCGCAGGGACGACGGGAGCAGGCGATGTGAAGGCGTGACATTTCGGCAACTGTACCCACTGTTACGGGGCAGGGTGGGGAACGCAGCAGCGTGGGTTTTGCCTGGAGTCACGTAGAAGCGCAGCTGTGTGTGCGCATACATTGGGCAGCAGAGAGGTGATGTCGTGCCGGGCGGGAGAGCGGGTAAACACGCGCATGCACCAAGGGGGTCCAGGGGGCGTGATCCATTCGTCATGAAGGGAAGTAGGATGTTCACATCCTCAGAAAGTGCCGAAGAGTGTCCTGCCGGTGAGAAGGGACAAGCGCAACGTGTCCACAGCAATGTCACTCAGAGGTGCCTTGGACTCTGATGTTGAGGATGCAAGAAGTAGACCTGTCTCTTCAAAGGTCTCCAGGATTGCCATCATTTAATACAAATCATCCTGCTTCCTGTTGCGGTTGCCTCCAGGAGAGACATGGGTGATACGGACTGGGGGTGGGATCAGCCAAAGGTACACGCACAATGTCACCACCACTTGGATAAGCAATATGTAGATTCAAATAGCGTGAGAATGTGCGAGTAAGCACTCCAAGTGCTAGCATGCACAAGCGAAAATCCAGAACCGCGATTGCAAATACGAGACTACAGATAGGAAAACACAAGCAATCTGACTTATTCCTGCATAGGTCTCCTGGTGCTTTTCTTATAGCTCGTCCCTTCTCACTGGCAGGACACTCTTCAGCACTTTCTGAGGATGTGAACATCCTACTTCCCTTCACGATGAATGGATCACGCCCCCTGGACCCCCTCGGTGCATGCACACGTTTACCTGCTCTCCCACCTGGCACAACATCACCTCTCTGCTGCCCAACGTATGCGCGCACACAGCCGCACTTTTACATGACTCCAGGCAAAACCTACGCCGCCGCATTCCCCACCCTGCCCCGTAACAGCGGGTACAGTTGCTGAAATGTCACGCCTTCACATCACCTGCTCCCATCGTCCCTGCAGTTCCTGCACGTCGAGCATCGCCCATCATTACCTCGACGCCGCCCCACAGAAAGATCACCAGCCACCACCACGATGTCACCACAGGAGAAGTCGCCGATGCAAGCACCATGCCGCACCACTCCTCCCCTTTCACCGCATCCCCATCCATACGTACAACCTCACCCACGAGTGCTGCCATCACCTGCAGTGGCGAAGACCTTGTCGCCGCTCCCACAAGATGACAGCACGAGCAACACGCAAGTCACCCCCTCAGACACTCACGCCTTTCCATAACACCATCGCCTATGCCCTTGCCTCTCGCCACCCCATTGCCTCAAACAACCATGCCTCAGCCTCTGCCATGACAGCAGCACCAGGATCAACGACAACAACAATAGCAGCAGCACCAATATCAGCAACATGGCCGACGCCTGGCAACACCACATCGCAACAACACATTTGACACACGACGCAAGCACACTCCTCCCTCCTGCCTCCCCGCACTGTGCCCATGTTCCAACACATGGCAACACCTCAGAACATGCACACCCCCCTTTGCGATGATGTGACCACATGCGCGCAAGGCCGAAGACTCACTGAAGAAGCTACACGCACATGTACCCATGCCAATGCCTATTGCTGCCTTGACGCACGCCTCGCGTCATCATTTCAATTTTGTGTCTTTCACTCTTCCCTCAGTCCTTGTCCAGCCCCATGAACTTAAGTGTGCCCTTCTCGTGTGGTACAGTTGTAATAGTCATATCATATTATGGATGGATTCAGCTGTAGGGATAATGTAATATTATCATGCTTGGGGTTGGCACCCCAAAACATGAACATCCAACGAGTGAAACATCTAGCTACAGTACATGAGGTTCCACTGTCCAAGTTTCAAGACAATCCATTGAGAAATGGTTGAGACATGGCAGTACGAAATTTCGCATGCAGCTCAGCACCCAAAAATCGAAACTTCAAAAACTGAATATTAAGCTCCCATATTTTCGCTGCACCTAGATACAGTATATAAGGTCCCACTGTCCACGTTTCAAGGCAATCTATTGAGAAACAGTTGAGATATGGCAGATCGAAATTTCGAACTCATATCACACGATTCACACCCAAAAACCGAAACTTCAAAAACTAAGAATCAGACCCCAACTCTTGGGCTGCACCTAGATACAGTACATGGGATCCCACTGTCGAAGTTTCAAGTCAATCGGTTCAGAAACAGTTGAGATATGGCAGTTCAAAGTTTTGCACTCATGTCACCACTCACCACATGAAAATCGACATTTCAAGAACTAAATATTAGGCTCCCATATTTTAGCTGCACATAGATACAACATATAAGGTTCTACTGTCAAAGTTTCAAGGCAATCTGTTGAGAAACTGTTGAGATATAGCAGTTTTATTTTCGCACTTGAAATGACATCCAAAAATGGCAAGTGCAAGGTCACGTGAAAACGACAGTAACAGAGCCGAGTAAGCCACGCGTCACTCTTGGAGTTGCCCTCCCTGTGAGGCGATGTTTGCCGACTGTGCAACCAAACGTGAACCGAGCCTTGGGCTAATCAACGCCGTCATATTCAACGATCTGTACATGTCCGTCATCCTAAAAGAACAAAAGTAATTTCCGCAAATCCAAGAAATGATGCCGTACTCCAAGCACGAGTAAAACGCATTCCTTCACATTGAACACTGGCAATACCCAGTAACGCATGCGATCTCACAAGGCAAAATAAAGAATATTTCATTCCAAGTGCTTCGATAAACCTTGACCAAATTCGGCTTTGAGGTTGCTTCTCGTCACTTTAAATCCTTCCAGTCAGAAGGAACGTGAACGCGAGAGTATTATATTTATACCCTCGACGACGCCCCAAACGCGCCCGAGATAAACATCAAAAAGTTCAGTCGAGCGGACAATATCAAAGTGTGCGACTATGCATCTATCATCAATCCGGACAGCAGACGATATCAATCCGTTGGCTCTCGGAAGTGAGCTGGGGTCTCGAAAAAGGTTCGATGTCTATAAGAGCTCACCTAATACAGTAATTGCTCACCATGTCCTCAACTGCGGTGTCTTCCCAGTCAGGTCACACATTGGAGGTCCTCTCGTCCACCGAACATTAGCCGGTTATCTATTACGTGTGCCATTGAGGCTGTGATATACCGCTCCAGATCTACCATAGAAAGCGTGAACCGCGCAATCGCGAGCACTGTCACAGGCCTGTCCTGCGACGCTCCCTGGGTGGTTTCAAGTCCCGAAACATGCAACCTTGGGGGAAACGGCAGGCTGATTCGCGCTGCTTGATGCAATCATGCGCTCGCTGTTGCGGTCACGGTGGCGGGATGCCATCATGGGCCCCCTGGCGCTTGACGTAGGCACGAGCAATGTCCGCGTAGAATTGTTGGGTTGTTACGCACCTCCCTAATGCCCGGCAACCAGGCTTTTGTAGGAAGAGCGCTATGCACCAATTCAATCTGGTCTAGGCGACCCTGATACGGCCTGTGATGTTACATCTCAGCTACAATTCATCAAGCATCGGATCCTGATGCTGCCTTCTCTGTGTGAACATACGCGTCGCCCTGACTGTGATTTTTTCTCCGGGGTCTCTATTATGGGATCATAACGCCACTGTCGCGCATTAGGACTGAAAATGAACTTGCACTCTGATGGTGGCTGAATAGGTGTTTCAGAACGACAACCGGTACAAGCAGCAGAGTTTTTTGCGGTTGAGGTCTGGTCCCTTGTATTGGCATGCGCCGCTGGAGCAACCGAAAACTCACGAGTGGAGAATCCCATTTCAGAAGGGAGCATTGATTAGAACGTTCAGCGACTTCAATCCCTCGTGCCTCGGTATTCGGTCATCATATGACACACAAAGGCTGTCGCGCGACGCCTCCGAGGGCTTGTAGGGTAGACCCTATGGAGTCATGATCAAGAAGAGGCGAAAGGCGTATTTTGTAAAAGCAACGTCATCCATCGGAATTCTGACCGCGATAGGATTTTTGTGACCACCCCTCATCTATCGATGGAACACGGGCAAACCAGACCGGTGAGACTAACAATAAACCGTGTCGCGGCAAAGGGATGGCGCCCTGAACTTGCCGCATCGCTTGTGCCGGCCAACCAGTAACACTACCAGTAGAACGGTCAGTGTCTTCGGATGCCGCTACCGAAACGCGGCCATCTGGACCTGGACGGACGGCGAATCACAAATGTTATAGAGGTGGGGCGTCAAGTCAGCGCCACATATCCCTTCGTCTGTGCCCACAGACGCCCACGGTCACCGACAGGTTTTGCCCTTCTCGTTTCAGATTAGTATTGTCGTCTCGTGCATTATCGTTTGCGACGTGCCAATTGGAGATGGGCGATTTTGTGGCTAAATAGTAATATGTGGATGTGTAAGGCCAACTCTAGTCTATACTGGCAAAACCTACGCTATGCGTCGCAAGTCCCTTGAAAATACACGGACACGTAAAAGTGGCAAACCTCATGTCCAAATGTTCGCTTTGATCAAATCCTCCGCCATTTTATCTCTCACTGTGATGGAACATTCGAACTTTGTCGGTTGACTTCCGATTATTCACTCGGTTAGATTCTGGTACATGCGCGGGGGTTGGACACACTCACAGGGTAATCTGCCCTTCAACCAAAGTATTGATCTTGACGGGAATTTCGTTGCCGTACTCATCCTTTGCCTTTGTAACATGGAACACAGACAGCACGGATGATATGAAGACAAAAAGGGTGGCTTCCACCAAGTGGCGCCCGGGACAGATTCGCTTGCCAACTCCAAATGCAAGTGCGATCGTTGGGTCATCTCTGAATGTTCCGTCCTCATTGAGGAAGCGTTCGGGCTTGAATGTCTCAGGATCAGGATATAGATCCGGGTTGTGCAGGACCGCCCTGGGAAATTATCTAGGAAGGATCATATGAAGGAGCAGCTTCTACGAACCATGCGTCAGCCATCACCAATGAACCTGCCGTTTGGGCAAATCAACGTGGGACTTGACAAATAACAAATAATGTATCGAACCTTTTGGGATGAAGAAACCTCTGTAGACGTCGTCGTGAGTGGAAGCGTGGGGAACACCTTTTACACAACAGTTAGCGCCTTTGGCTCACACTGTAGTGGACTGAAACTGTACCCATCGGAGTTACCATCTGCCACCTTGCTAATTCTTTGCACATCGCTTCGATGTAGGGAAGACGTGGCTTGTCCTCAAATGTCGGCAATCTGTCTCTTGAGAGGATAGAATCTAGCTCAGCTTGTGCTCGCTTCTGCACCTCTGGATAGAGGGCAAGGGCAATGAACAAAGATGACATCGAGGACACGGTCTGAATGCTGGGTATCAGTCGGAAGCATTGGGAGCGATAAGAGCACTTGCCGTGTCTGAGCCAGCTAGTACTCGACATGAGCCTCGTTCCGTCATAGTGAACACAGCGCGCACCTTGGAACAGAGAACCTAGGGTTTGTTTGATGGCCTTCTCCGCTCTTTGGCGTTCGGGGCCGCTCAGTTTCTCTACCTCTTCGAGTTGCTCGCTTGCCAGTGATGCGACGGCAGTACCCTCTCGCTTAAATCTCATTAGTCTGGATGCCTTCCAAGAGAGCCATCGTTACAAACCATAGCATTCTTCACATAGTCGATTGGTTCGTTTATCATCCTCTTACCTAGCTCCCTGCATATACTTGCCATGGGCTCATACTTGAACAAAGGGACCCAGGAAGGGGTGTATCGCACTGAACAATGACCATGAAACATGACATGTAATGAAGGTGGAAGTCGTACAGATTGGGAGGTGATTTACTAGCGCCGCTCCAGGCACAGCTAGCTGAGACATGATTTCACCGGTCTTGCGTGTGGGTACTAGTATATCGTCATTCTCTTCCAGCTCATAGCCGTATGTGAGTGACATAATAATTTTCCCTTGGAGGCTACGTATGGATCAATAGTTATTAGACTCGAAGGATGAAACCACTGACAAGTCGATGTGAGCGCGAAAGTCCTTCGGAGTTGTAAGCAGCTGTCCAAGAAATAGGCGTGTCTTTTCTTCAATCATACTGCGATACGAGGCCACCGCACCCGGTCGGAGGGCACGATCCAATATCAATCGATTCTTGCGCCAGTATTCCCCTTTCCGTAAAAGAGGTAATGTCCAATCCATCTCCATTCTGGAATGGAACGAGGTCCGCTTAAGGCAACATAAAAGGGACGAGCGGCTGATCTAAACGCACATCTCAAAAATAGGCACTCGGGGCCGGTCGGCATACAGATCTCCGCGCTTTTCGAGCAACTCCTTGATTGCTGTCAACGAGCATAGCACCACTATTACCTGGCCAAAGACTCGGAAGTACATAATATCCCCTGGTAATCTCAGTTCAGATAAACGAAGGGTCGCCGCAAGAAACCCACGCCTACCGTGTTTTTTGGACATATCGGCGTATGCTACCCAGGGCGATAGCTTTGGGACGTCGAGCAAATTTCCAATCACTGGCCAACAGAAAGGTCCGGGAGGATAGGGGAGACCTCTTCGCCTGCGGTGGTCACGAAAATCAAGGAGGAGATACAGAAATGCGAAGATTGCAAGGAAGTCGACCATGGCGAATAGAGAAAGCGACATGGTTAAGCTAGGGCGTTCGCAAAGGGGAAACGCTCGAGACTTTAAGAGAGAACCAAGGCCAGTCAAATTATGAAATGGACCCAAAACATCGAGAGGAGTATCATTCTTAGTCCCTGACAAAACGAGCACAGAAGCCTGAATGTCAGGAGTCAGGGCCAATGGGCATGAGGCATGAGACATGAGACACTAAGGATAAGCTAGCGTGAGCAGTTCAGTTGATCGCACTCAGAACGGGAATGTTGTCATGGGCACCCTTAATCCAAATTTCTAAAACCATGTCCTAGATAACCTTTTCCAGCGTTTAAATTTGTCGTATAACACGCACGAATAAAGTTATGACCTACAAACACTTTACGCGCTTGCCGAAGAATAATAACATGAGTGCACGGACCCCGGACTCAAGCTTGATGTCTCGGGCTCAGGAAACCTGCACGCTTGTAGGAGAGCGTTCGTGAGGTAGCTAAAACAGGGTTGCAACTGCCATAGCCAATCCGGTGCACCACCATCTGCCTGTGGGGATGAAATTTGCGTGTTGAGTGGTGGACATCACATTGGAAGCCGAAGCAGGATTGAACGATACGGTATAGTTGAGAAGAAAATGGCATCGGCTAATTACAACACGAAAACGAACACGAAAACGAAACGCACAACGAACGGACAACCCCTCGGATACCCGACTCCCCAGCCACCGGAATCTGAAGATCCGGCATTTTGCGTAGAATCCGCCAATTGGCGTCTCGTTAATCCCACTTTCTTCCTGCCTTTCAACATTGTACTAATAGGACAAAGGACAATAGACACAGGAGATTCTCCCGAACGGTTTGCATTAACCGCCTTTCACTCCATGAGATAGCTCAATATTTTTCGATACGCAGTGGCGTCCCCGTGGCCACGCCGCCCTGATGCCGTCAGCCATTTCACGGCGACATTGACGACATCAGGGTTTCGCAGTGCTCTGCTAGGAGGGGACCTTTCCCCGTACTCATCTCTCGGCCTCCCAAAAAATTCCGACTGCTCGACGAGATTCGCTCGCAGTTGAACGCCAAACTGTGCGCAAAGTGTATGCACCATGGGCCACAAGCCCACTTGCGTTCCCAATATTCCCCACGCGATGCAGCCGTCATTTGTGTGCACCCGCAAGATGCCACCGCGCCAGTGGGACAGCCAGCGCGTGAGCGTGTCTAACAACGCAAAAGTTGCGATGTCCTCGGCCTCCATGTCTCTCGCCTCGCTCCGGAAGGTCCCCACGACGCTGCTGGCCATCCAACGGTATCCCGAAATGGTCAGTCGCAGTTCATGCACAGTATGCTTGACGTGAGATTCAGGACTTCCGACTGCATCGTCGAGCGCGACCAGTTGATCCATGATCGCTTCGAAATCGGGTCGCGAAGCAGCAGCACGCCGGTGCAAACCCGAGCTTGTGCTTTCTTGCCCGTTAGTTGGATCCAATCCGCAACGGCACCGGGCGCGGAGGATCCCATCGAGGTGCTTCCGGAATCGCTTCTGACACGGCCCGTTCGGCAGTAGCGTGTCGTAGTCCACCGAGGTATCATCCCAGGTAGATAGGCCAGCGTCGCATTCGGTAGATACTGTAGTTCGAGACAGTATGGGTCGTAGAAATCGCCTTGCTGAGAAACACGTACAGGAACCCCAAACCCGATCCGGCCTCACGGTTGAGTACTTCGGACTGTCGTAGGGACCGAATACAGTTGGCGCGTAATCGCTGGTCTCGAGGTTGTCCGCTCGACTGAACCCAATGAAGCTCATCTTGTCGCATATGATTCAGTCTTGCAAGGTGGAGAGAGGTTTCTGATGGTTGGGCGGAGGGTGTCTAGTGTTAAGTGTTATATACTCGCAGACAAAGAGTCACAGATATGCCAGTGATCGTCCGGGGCAGTCGATTTGTGCCAGTGGCTACAACTAGCCACAGGTGATATTATGGGCAGTAATCATGACAAATGAAGCATGCGATGCGAACAAAGGAAAGCTCATAATGCCACGGTGTTGTGGCGTCGCTCTTTGTCCATTATCCTGCAGGGTTCCTTGTTATACCTTGGTTGAATAAGGGCTCCCATGTACACTAGCATGCTACAGCGGACATTTGTGTAGATTGCGACCTTTCAACGAGCAGAATGGAGGTCGAATAAGGTCTTACCCAATAAAATATGTTCTTTACGAGTCATATTTACTGATTCGTGAAGATTAGCTATTCAATTCATGCGGGAGATAATATAATGAGACCTAGGCCAAAAGTGGCCTGGAAAAGGTCCCACCAATTAAAGTGAATGGTTGGCATGGCGTGTATGTATAAAGGTTCGGTGTGATTGTGCAAGGGAGATTTCGTAACATTGAAGAGAGATTTCTCTCTATAATTGGCCTAGGATTCCGACACGTTGGGAACTGAGCTAATCATGCGCTTGTGGTGGTCCTAAGACAGCAGTCGCGTTGACGTTCTTTCTGTACGCAGACCATCCCAGTGTTTCTTATTACAGAGTATTTCAGGATATGACGACCTTCTGCCATATTCACACCAATGCGGGCTCCGCGTCGCAGGAGTTCTGAAAATCGAGGTATCTCAGGACTAGGGTTGAGGATGAATGGGCGACCCCGAAGTACTCTGCTCTAAGACTCACCTGGAATGACGGCCACTAAAGAGTACGTAGAATTGTGGCCCAAGGTTCCGGTCAGGCCTGACACTATAAGGCCGCATCGATTGGCATAGATACGCGGCGCGGCACAGGGTGTGTAGTTGTCTGCGAACGTATCATCTATAAGCGAAAGAAGAGTTTCCTGACAGCGCCGGCATCAAGAGAAGTGCTGAACTTGGAGAGCATTTAAAGTCAAAAGTCCAAGAGCGCGTGCCGCATGGGGATGAAACATCGTGAAGTTCAGAGAGGTCTATCATTGATTGGCTGATGCCGTTTTTGACGGGGCTTCTTAAGCAGAGGTCGCGAACCCGGTGCTATTTCTGCTTCAGTGAAGGAGGAGACTCGCTTGTAATCGGAGGGAAAAGCCACACAACGCTCAGTGACATGTTAACACGTCCTCACAGACTCGAGGGAGTAGAGGCGGCCTGCAAACTTGAATCGATTGGATTCACTAAGGCCAATGATTATGGGGCACGAGAGGAACAACATGGGATCCACCATCGCCGTACCCGCCGCAAGCCGCACTCTGTCCAGCTATACCACCTAGAGTTTGTATCTTGGTCTTAACGTATGGTTTTTGGGCGGTCTGCGAATGAGCGTGTATGGCCTCGAGGTAGCCACGGAGGAAAGTTGCGGTGATGATGGATCCAGTAGGGCAACTTACAAGGTCGTACGCCCTGAAGGCTAAAGGTACAGTTTGATTTTTCTGGATATAAACAATTTATTTGTTATTTGAAGCGTGCCTGACCGAGGTCTTGGGCCATCGAATGCAAGAAATTTCGGCAATCTGCTGTTTGTATCACCCACATCGCAAGGTTGTCAGTGATTGCCGAAATGATGTTCATGATGGAACCCTAAGCATCACGTGGGAATGTGAGATTCCACCGTTACTACTAGTTGAAAGCTACAGATGTCTCTGCTCAGGTCTTCGACAAGGACCTTAGACCATATCGTCCATCTTACCCCTCCAGGAACCTTTCATGAGACGGCCGAACAATTCCGCCAACTGGGATTCAAGTCGGTAGTTCACCGAATAACGTATCGGTCCACTGACATCGTCAATCAGTGTCGTTGCTGGGGGCACCCATGTTGATGGACTGACTGCCAACTCGCTCATCGTGAGATCAGCCCACCACGCATATCCCTGCCAACTTACGTATGATCTCCGGAAAAGCTCAGATCATGCCCGATGGCGCATATCTAGAGCTGCTCTCCTTCACACATCCCGAGGCGCATTACCCGCCCTCTAGCCCGTCCCGCGACGCACGCTGCCGCCAACAATGGGCCAACAAAGCAAGTGGCTGGGTCGCCTTCGCGTTTCTCGGCGCGCCGCGCGCCACGCCGCCGCTCTCTGCTCTCTTGAACGAACGCCTGAGAGATGAGGGCAGCAACACGCGGTACGCGCCCGAAGTTGCGGGTGGCCGCAGGCGGCTGGACGGTCGCGAGGTCCAGTGGGAGATAACGCCGCCGGCACGGTGGGCGGAGAAAGAGGGCGGCACGCGCCTGCCGTTCTTCTGCGGCGATGTGACGCCGCGCGAGTTGCGAGTAAGTGCGCATGCATATGCCCCCCGCGGATCTCTTCCCTGCCCAACCGTTTCCGTTTCTCACTGGCGACATGCGATAATGACAATTGGCTGATGACGCGCTCGCCCTCTGTTTCCAGGTACCCACACAGCCGCCGTCCAACTCGAAACATCCGAACGGCGCGCTGGGCATCGCGCACCTCCGCGTGCTGGCCCCGCCGAGCGTATTCGCGGGAGCTGCCGCCGAATTGACGGCGATCGTAGGCGAGGAACCGATCGACGTTTCCTCCAACGAGCTCGTGTGGCTGCTCGACCTGCCAGGCCAAGTCACGCCAAAGCGGCATCCGCAGCTCGTGCTGTGCGAACCAGACGTCGAGGATGAAGGGGAAATGCGGTTTGCGCAGACCCACGGTGCGGGCCTGTTTGAAGTCGGCGTGCGCGTTGATGAAAGCGATGGGAAGCAGGGGTGGTCGGATACACCGTTTGGAAGAGTCGCCTGGGTGCCCTTGTAACCAATGCATCTCGGGGTATCTGTGCTGGCCCCTACCTCTGGAATTCGACTTCTGCATAGGTAACCCCGCCCTTCTATGTACTCGGCTTGAATGTTCTTATGGCTACATACGCTGTAATCGATCGCATCTCTGACAGGATTTCACGGCATCGTCATGAATCACACTTGGCCCATTTACTCTGGCGGAGTCCGGGTGAAACCAGTCAAAGTAAGAACGTCAGTTTGATCCTCCTATCCTCCTGGATGCAGCGGGTCTATTAGAATAACAAGAGTCTGCGCAATGCCGCAGCCGGCCATGTCAGCGTCGTACGTGGTGTCCGCGGCCTTTTATCATAGGTGTCCACAGAACTACTATGTGAGACCGCAGAGCTTTGCCAGTGCTCCAACAAACACCTCCAAATCGGTCAAGCTCACAAAAGTGAGTTTTGATCGACCTAACGAGCACAGATTGCAGCTCGTGGTCCTAGATAGCGACGGTTGCCCTCTGCTTCTCTAAGAGGTGCAGGTGGTCCATTCCGCATGCTCCGCGCTCCCAATCACGGACGAGCCTATACTTCCTCTTGGCAGTGCATCCGTCGATATCGCAGACGGCGGGTGCCAGGGGTTTCCGCAGTTGCTCTGCATGTTCTGCCATTACTGTATCCCCGTCGCCATCCAGCGCTGGCTGTTGCGGCATCGGCAGAATCGAAGCGGGCACCGAAAAGGAGAGAAACATCTTATTCCCAGGAGGCGCCTCGGGGGAAGGTCTCAAGTCGAGATCCAACGGTAGCTCGTTGGGACGACCTCGACTACGGGCGCTGCTACCACGACCTCGCCGCTCTCTTCTTCGTCGATCTCGCCCTCTGCCGGAGTACCGTTGCCTGTGTGGGTCGCAGGCGTGCGATCTTCCGCACTGGCGAGGTGATTGCGCCTATTTCGCGTGCCAGATTTCTTCTTCAGGAGACGGTTGATTGTTTCCGCCTTGTACGAGACACGAGCGTGTGCATCAGATGGAGGGGGAATGAAAGGACAACGATGTAGAATACACGCGCACCTTTTCGTCTTCTAGCTTCTTCTCTGAGAGATGCTTTCGTTTACGCGCCGTCTCTTCGCGCCTGAGCGCGATCTCGGCCTCGTTCAGCTGTTTCTTCTTGCGTGATGTTTCATCTGTCTCCCCAATCACCAGTTAGTCAAGGCCATCCGACGGCGACGCCTGATGCCGAGAATGAAGAGCGCACCCAGTGCAACGTGCGACGAACCCACGACGCTCGCCAGCACGGCTTGACGCGTTGTCAGCGGCCGTTTTCCGTTCCCGCTACGAGGGATGTCGTCGTCGTCATCTTCGGACTCGATGTCGCTGTCGAGGTCTTTGTCTTTAGGAACGGCGCGGTGCACGCGAGGGGGCTTTTGGGGTTGAGTGGGGAGTTTGAGCGTTATCTTTAGCCGCGACGAGCGGGAGGGCGTGGTTTGCGCTGGTGGTGGAGAGATGGAAGGCGAAGAGAGCTCATCCAGGTCGGACTGTCGGAAAGGCGTTGTGTTAATTACTTGTCTGGCACGATTGAGGTGAAAGTCTGCGCACCTCCTGCACTCCGTCACCATCGCCATCGTCGGCAGGCTCTTCATCCTCATCCTCCTCCTCGGGTTCGTCCCCTTCGTCGCCCTCCTCGGGTTCATCTCCATCCTCGTCCTCGTCCTCTCCTTCTCCGGCCCCTTCGTCTCCCTCGACCTCAACCTCAACCTCTTCTTCGTCTTCTTCTACTTCCGGCTCGTCCTCAGCGTCGGGAGCAATGGAAAGCGCTTCAGATTCTGTCTCTGGTTCCGCAGAGACATCGGAATGTATGATATTCCTGGGCATTATATGAGACGACAGGTGTGGCGTTGACCGACACTACATGTGGTGGGGGTGGGAAACAAAACACGATCAACCCCCTTATCATTATTGGTCATCTGCACTCCAAGCCCTCTATTATTACCGCTCGTGAGACATGTCTTACTCTTTCTTTTTTGACAGTGCCTCGTTCCCGTGCTCGAGTAAAGTCACATGGACGCTCTCTGGTGATTGTCTAGCAACAATGAGCGCTTAGGGCCGTCGTCAGGGCCAGTCGGAGGTGTCACTCTTTGGCAGGAGGTCAATTGTACGACATGTCAGCACGCCTCGACGCAAAGCCATGTACTACCACTCTGTATTTCGCGACATATTGTTTTCTGTATCTTATTGTTCGTGCTCGCCCTTATATCTCATCGTTATCTATCATCTAACCGACTCATGACTTTCGCCAGACCTCTTTTTACACTTCATGATCATGCGAACATGGAGGAGCGTTCCGCGGCTGTATGTCCATTCCATCTTGTCGCGGAAGACATTTTACACGTGGAATATCAGGAAGCGTCCTCGCAATCGCCAGTGCTTTGGAATGAGGAGCACGCTACTCTTCTGGCAACCAAGTGGTATGATCATAAGAAGCTCGCGGAGCTGGGTGAGACGGAAGGTACTTTTTAGACTATCCCGTACGATGGCCGAATCCTTGAGACCTATCTTCTCCAGGTCTTGTTTACAAGAAGGGCCCGTTTTCTACTATCGAAGAGCAAAGCATCAAGGATGCCATTGAACAATATCGCGTCGTAAGTGCTTCTCGGCGTCATTGACGAGTCCCTTACTGAATTACTTGCACCTTCCAGCAGCACGCGCTTACCGAAGATGACCTACATAAAATAATATTTACCAAACAGAGGGGTTGTACGTTTTGGCACGATGTTGGTGAGTGAATTGTCTGGCTGCCTAGTACTCCAGAAGACCGTTAATCTTGGTAGCTCGTTCGGTTCCCATGCGACCTATTAAGAATGTCTTCGTTCATGTTCGTCGGGCTTGGGAGCGCACAGCCAATCAGGGGCGATGGTTAGATCATGAAGACAAAGGGCTGGAACAGTAAGTGGCGTTATTGACGCGAGATACGAGGTTAATTGTCTAATGTCAATCGTCAGGGCGATTTGTGAACTCGGCCACTCGTGGGATGCGATATCTAAACGCATCGGCCGATCTCCTGCTAATTGCCGAGACCGGTACCGCAACCATCTGGCACATCGGAGCGAGCGACGGACAGGTAAATGTGCCTCATGATGACTTGCAACGTCTGTATTGACATGAAACATAGGCGCTTGGTCTCCGGAGGAAGTTCAGGAGCTGACTTCGATTGTTAAGTCGATAACTCCACGACAAGGAGACAGTGCGACGGGAATATCCTGGGCAGATGTCGCGGCGCGGATGGGACACAAGCGGAACGGCCAGCAATGCCGTAACAAATGGTGCAGCGTATCCTACCTCTCTATCGCGATCGGATAGTGACGATTTCGACCTTCACGCCCCTCAGGGTACAGTCGCTGCATGGTCGGGATGAACACTCCCGATTGGAATGGTCAAAGGTGGACATATACATCTTCATGCACAAGTATGTGATCATCGCACGCCCAGCGTACAGAGAACGTCTTACTGAGACTAAAACGCATCCGGAAGAGTCACGTCGCTCTCCGTCCTCGACGAGAGCGAGATAATTTGGAGCAAATTCCCGGACGCGGGCTGGAATCGGTGGTCTTCGTATCAGCTACGGCGCAAGTGGCGAGCGCTGAAACGCTCGGTCCCTGGCCACGAGAGCATGACCCCACGAGGTGAGTACGGTCTTCGACGGGATGCTGTGAGTACCCTCACTCAGATGAGTCACGCAGAAATTGCCTATGCTGTCCTACAACAAGAGTCGTCGTCTACGAAGGATGCGTTCGATACGTGATTCACGGTTTTCGTAGAATATGTGTACACGGCAGTCCCATTTGTTCATATTATGTTTCGCCATCAGTTTCAGGGCGACCTGCTCCACATTGATTTCCCCACGTTCTGCTCATGCTCATGGAAGATCCGAGTTGCCACATGACATGACCCTTCAAACCGGATGGAATGTGTTTAATTGGCGTATGTTGGCACAGCCTTCAGACGCGCAAGTGGATCAACGATCAAATACTTGCGCATGCTCATCTTACTTGAGTCGGATCCTTCGCAGCGCCGGTTGAACTCAAAATGCTCACTCATCTTATCTTGTCCGATGAGACCAACGATCCGCGCCATCTCCACTCCATTTATTGTCCACTGATCGAAGCGAGCATTGCGCTGCGCCGTCTGCCATCAGTCGCGCTCTGTGATGCGCTGTGCCGTGGGCCTTCTTCCCGTACCCGTGTCCCACGCGTACGCCCCACCCCACCCCCCTTGGTTGATGCATGTGCATGAAGCACGAGTGCCAGTGAGGGGCCCCACTTCAAATTGTTTCGGATTTGACAGAGCCGCATGGCCCACAGCACTTCAAGCACGGCACTGCTGGAGAGCAACGTAACTTTGAATGAAAATGGGAATGTTTTTTTTTTTTTTTTTGAGTCCCAATATACGGCGCCCGGTGCTCGAGCCGTCTTCTTTCTGTTTTCTGTTCTGTTTTCTGAATTCTCCAAGTGATGGAGCACCTGAGCGCTGAACCGTCACGTCGGAAACCGAATCAAATCGAACCGAAACGAACCGAAACGAACCGAAAGTACCCACAACGCCCCACCGGTTGCTTGCTTCTGTTGAGTAGGAGAAGAGGAAGACTTCCGCCTGGTCATGTCCGGTTTGTTCTTCCATACGTTATCAGCGTGTCCCGTGCATGGCATGCACCATAGCAATGGTCCCGGAGAAGACCCCAAGCCAACAAGGGATAGATCGGCCCTTGTGTAACAGGTTTCGCAACACGGGCGCCGTGGCGGGCCGTGCCTCCCCCCCCTGCCAAGATTGGCGAGTGATGATGCGCTCTCTGTCCCCTTTGACAAGCGCTCTCTGTCTCCTTTGACAAGCGCTCTCTGTCCCCTTTGACCGACAGCGCGTTGCACCGACTAGATTACATGTTCTTTGTTGTGTTTCTCCCATGGCGCTGGGGTAGAATGCAGAGGAAGAATGCAGAGGAAAAGAGTAATATGTATGTATGACGTAAGGTTTATCATGGCGCAGAATCAATGGTAAGCGTACCAATCGTGGGGTATCGTGTGAAGAAGGGAAAATTCCTACAACTGAGACATAAACTCAAGCCAGGCCCCGCCATGTTTCGTGGTCGACCGTGCGTATATAAGGTGAACCCCCGCCAAGAACAGGCCGATACCGTAAATTGGAGAGAGCACGACCCTGAGCTCAGTGGTTCAGGTGATGATAGTGTACTCCATAACATATACTGAGATGGACGATGCTCAGCGCTAATGAGCATCGTCCAATCGGGTCGTCATACCTTCTCCGGCGCAAGCATCACCATCGCGACCGTCGGCCGAACTCTAAGGTCGACCACGTTCACGATCAGCACGGCTAGCTTGCGACACGGAGCCCCGTATTCGCGGGATCCACGCACCTATTGGCGAACGAAAGTTCTGCCTCAGCAAGGAGGTCTTCGTAGCAGGATTGTTTAACCTCTCTGCGTAGTGCAAACACGGTTTCGCAGCTGGGTATGGCATGCGCTCGGGCGACGCCGGGCGGCGGTTGGGTGCAAGACGGACGAGTTCTGTGGGTAACGTCGCCGGATGCACGAGCGGTAGCGGCGTGTGAGAACCCTCTCGCAGCTGCATTGGCGATGGGACATTAACCGAGTGGTGATACTGAGGCGGTGGTGATGATGAAGTGGGTTTGCTCTCCACTGGCATATCCTCAGGATCATATGTCCCATAAAGCTCCTGCTCTTGTGACACCGAGATGAGGTGATTTCGCGAGCCAAACAACCCGCGACTTCGTAAACCCATGTCACGCGCCAGTATCTCATTCTCTATGGAGCGAGGGAAGAAGATCTGCGCAGCGCAGTGGGTGAGAAGGCATTGAACCAGAGAAAAAGGAGCCACACCATAACGGTGATTCCGGACGACACGACCATCCCGAATCCGGAAAGCATAGCAAGAAACTCTGCGAACTATTCCTTCAATTCCCGGGTCTTCGACTTCCAAGATATCTTAATCACGCACCCGTATCGAAACTGTTACAAATAAGGCAATCAGAAGAGTGCAGGAGCTGCTGATAGGACTACGTACAGCTTTTCGTTTATGGTGTGGTGGTGTCGAACACCATCGATTGACAAGACGAGAAGGGGTAACGCGAAGAGAAGTCGAAAGAAGACACGGATTGTCTTAGGCAGGCGGAGTTCTTAGACACCAGGAAGAGGAATGCCTGAGCACATGCTACATACATTTAGTTCGTGGAATTTTGTAAGGCGAATAATAGTGTTCATGTCAACGCCTTCCTCTCGCTGAAAAGCGCTCAGCTACACGAGAAAAGTTCCGAGACAGAGGGCGCACCAGTCCGCGTAGAAAAGGTTGGAAGAGAAATCTGTGGATCGCATAGGTATGATACAGCCCAAAAGTGCGGAACACTTACAGCACGGGAATGAACGACAACGTGAGGAACAGGCTTCCTAAGCTGCCCGCAAGGAGTGTATACGCCTCGCACTTTAACGGGTTCAATCAATATGGGTTTCCGCTCCAATTCCTGTAATTAAATGGATGACACGATACCTTGAGAGGATCCGATCGGTGGAAAAGTGTCACGAATGGCACGCAAAAAATGGCTGCGGCCGAGCCCACCACCCACGTTTTGAAATACAGGCTGCTGAACCAATCCTTCTGCGTCGGCCGTGCATTAACAACAAATAACCAAAAGCACAGCTCTGCAGCGCACGCGGGCTTTAGTGGGAGGACGATTGGAGGAAAAGGAGAATTGCGCCTCACCTTCGAGATGGGTGACCCTGGGGCGAAAGTGAGGTGGGGTCCTTGTATAAACTTTTCGCCCGGGACTTAAAGCTCAGATCTACTCACATTTCACACGACCACGCAACAGCCATGCACATATACAATGGTAAGATGGCGCTTCTGTGGGCAGGTGTCCACAGTTGATAAGGGTTAGGAATGACTGCGATGGCTGAGCAGGGGACAGAAGTGAGGATTCACAGAAGGCTCACCTCCAAACCCGGGAAATGTAATATAACCCTCCGAGTATTTGATGATAGAGAAACCAATGGCATACGTCATGATCGAGGGTACGGACAACAGATAAGAGTACTAGAGCCGATGAGAGAAGGTTATGGCGGTCGCGCGAGCATTGTCACGAACTGTCATGACGCGCTTGAAAGTTCCTTGAGGGCCCTGATTCCACCTGATGGCGCGTCCAAATGGTAAATGGTGTGGGGCAAGCCAAACCGTGGAAAGAGAGTTCACCTTATGCACCTGAAGCGATCGAAGCACCAGAGATGATAAAGCAGAAGGCATCCTAGCTATTGAGCAGAGGCGTCAGGACCATCCCGGCAGCGTGGGATGGTTAGGGCCTACCAGGGACGTGAGCAAGGACCAGACAAGAAGAGTGGGAGGTGTCAAGTGGGACATGTTTGCCGACTACGACTGCATGCAGCGACGAGATTGGGGGGTCGTTGGATGGGCGGATGCGGGTGCATGGGAAGGATCATTATTTATAATTTATGAAAAAGCTAAAATACACTCCGCTTCGTTGGACTCCATCAGGGGAGCACATGGTTAGCGAGAGAGATGATTGACGTTCAAACTGGCGGTACAGCGATCAACCGCCGGAAGAATCAGGCCCCGGTCAAGCGTCTATCGCAGTTCGTTTTTCTCCTTGCATCCGTTCGATTCCCACCTGCTGCTGCAAACATCGCTTTCTACACCTCCAAGTCGATTAGCAGCGGTGTCTCAAAATAAATTCTTCCATCCGAGCCCGATTCCATTTGTAAAAAAATTCCGCGCTAGCTGCCACCAGGCACCAAGACGATCCGCTTGCCCTTGCAGAGTATTTTGTGATGGACTACCATGCGCCAACCACCGATGAAATGGAAGAGATTCTTCTCTCCTGTCGTTACGGAGACGTAGACGACGTCACCTCCTTCATCCACCGCTTTGGCACAGGCCCTCTTAGCGAAGCGCGGGACGAGAACGGGAATACCGTCCTCCATATGGCATCTGCGAACGGCCACGTCGGTGAGTCATTTCGCACACGTCGAATACGGCCGCCGATCCTCGGAAGAGCACCGCAGAGCTTCTTGTCGATGTACTCCTTCCCATCGTGCCCCAATCGCTACTCTCCGCGCAGAACCGCGCAGGCTCCACCGCCCTTCACTGGGCCGCACTCAACTCCCAGCTCGCGACTGCTCGCGCCCTCGTGGATTGTCCTCGCGGGCCGGGGATTGACTTGATCGATATCAAGAACTCTGCGGGGCGCTCCCCGCTCGGTGAGGCGGAGGCCGCAGGTTGGGACGATGGTGCAAAGTGGATGATCGAGGTCATGCGGTTGGACAACGTCGGCCAAGCTGACGGTGATGCTCCATCGGGCGGGGACCTTGCTAATGTTGAGTATGAGGCACCGGACACCGACGGTCAAGTCACGCGTATGTCCCCTGCCGCAACTGAGAAGACCGAGGACACGGAGGGGCCACCTTCGTCAGGATTCTCCTCGTAAGCCCTCCTTTACTCCAGCACCTTCCAGCAAAGACGTATTGATATGCCACAGCACGAACAAGTGGTGAAATACCACGGCCAACTCATGGAAAGGGCGGATTGTAAAAACGATCATCTTTATGCTTGTCGTCTTGCGTGAAACTGTATGGGACCCTCCCCACGGAGTCCTCCCAATACGAAGCTGGCCATAGCATCTAACACCACGTGGTTACCGGAGCGCACATCACATGGGTGTTGCAAACGATTTGATTCCGAACGGTGTTGTCTGATGTCTCTCGTTGCAATTACGGCAACATCACGTGATTGAAGCGATAAGGCGCGTCACGAGCACAGATTGGGTTCAATCAATTTATAATGTTACGGTCACCTGCGTTGCACAGCTCATCAACGATAACGTACACTTGGTCTGTGTCCACCCATCTCTCTCATCAAATCTACGATCCTTTGCCCTAAGATAAGACCGTACGCAGCGTCTCCTCTGCCTGCCGCATGAGAAAACATTCTCAACCAACTCGGATCGCAGACATGATGTCTGATCAGCCCAGGGCCCCACTCGTGGCGCTCACACTCTCTCGAGCGCTTAACTCGGAATTGTCAAACACCACACAGATCTGTTTTGATCATCCGACGAGCAGCGCACTGGCAAGCGAGGTCCGTCATCTTGTCACTTGCTACGTCGTTGGCGGCGCTAACCCACCATATAGCTTGCAGAAGCAGAAGCCTTGATCGGTGATACCTTAAGACAAGTCCACTTTCTGAAAAGTCACATGCTGCCCGTCAATCGCCTCCCACTCGAAATCCTCACCCACATCTTCGGCTTTCTCGGAGGTGGCGTTCGCGTCGTCCCTGCGTCGCACGTCTGCCGGAAGTGGAGGAACGTCGCCTTGAGCACGCCGTCGCTCTGGACCGTCATCCGCGAAGACGACGAGGTGTTTGCAGCGCAGAGCTTCTTAGAGCGGTCGCTTAACATGCCGCTCGACGTCTCCTTCCGCCTCGACATGCGAATGCCTGCCAAGTTCCGATCTTTCGTGGCGCCGCACGCCTCGCGCATCGCCCGTTTACACATGCACGTCTTTGGCGATCGCGTGTTCGACTTTTATTCTTTGCTCGCAACGCGCGACTTTGTGATGCCAGCACTCGAGCGCTTCTCGATCCGGATGAGCGAATATCGTTTCCAGGATGACAGTCACGACTGCGTTCTGCCACCTAGCTCTTTCTTCCCCGAGTCGGAATCCCTCACGCACCTGACGTTCAGATCGGCGTTGCCCCTTCAGACCCACCTCTCGCCCGCCATCAGATCGCTTATCCTTTCGGATAGAGCGTTCGATTTGGATGCCTTGCTCGGCTGCCTCGAGGCCGCCCCCAACTTGGAATTTCTCGCCCTTTTGAACGCGGTGCCCTACACTTTCCTTTCTGGCCCGAGGTCTCTCGTCTCGTTGAACCGGCTGAGAGAGCTGCATTGGTTCCAGGTCCGTGTGTACTTCAACGTCCTCGGGACCGTAAAATTCTTCGAGCATCTCCTCATGCCCGCTCTCGACACCACCCTGTTCGTGCTCTACCTCGACCCAACACAGTTTTCCATCGCCCACCTGTACACCCCCTGTCTCCGCCACGTCTCCCTCTTCGGCGCAGGCACGACCACGAGCATAACCGAGCTTCAACTGGAAGCCTCGCACTTCACGTCGGGCAAGCCCGCTCGCAACAACATCATCTTCCATGGCCGACGGGACCACGAGACGTTCTTCAGCGTGCGCGTCCATCGGGGCAACCTCGACTCGTTCTGCGCCCCCGACCCCGACGGCATCGCCCTCCTCTCCTCCGTGCGCGTCGACCTCTCCCACCTCTCCCAGCTCACGCTCACCAGCGAATTCCCCTACTCCTGGGGCCGCTTCTTCCGCACTTCCTGGTCCCGCTTCCTCCGCTCGGTGCCGGCGATAAACGTTCTCAGCTTACACGTCAGCAGGCCCATCGAGATCATCGCCGCCATCGCCGCCGCGGACTCGGACGAGTTGTCCTCCGCAGCCGCAGCCGTCACCACCGCCTCGCCCATGCTCCCCCAGCTGCGAGTCCTCCGCCTCTTCTGCTGCACCAGAACGGGAACCAAGAAAGGCGCCGCCGCGCCAGATACCGCATGCGCGCCCGAAAGCGGCATATGCGACGAGGAGAGCCGGCAGGTCCTGCTCCGCTTCTTGCGGCGCCGTTCGGACATGGGAATTCCCATCCAGAGCATCGTCTGCTCTGCCGAAGACGCCGCCGCGCTCCCTCCAGCGGCTGTGGCCCTCGTCGACTCTGTCGAGGTCGGGCTCCCTGGTGTATGGGCCGGGCCTACATTCCCGGGACGCATGATCCCGCTACTTGAGGAGCACCTCGATTGAGATGACGGGCTGGCTTACACACTCCTCCCCACGGTGATATGCGCCTCGTCACGCACTCAGCGTTTCCCTTGGCACCGTGTCAATGCGCCCCGTGCTGGCTGTGCGGGTTCATTTCCTGGACCCGCGAAGAAGGTCATAGGGCCATCAGAAGGGCGAGAGACTGTAGTACGCCTGTCTTCTAGGGAGGACGTCATATTTCTACGCGTTTCGATCGTAATGCAATGATCGGTACATTAAGCCTGGTGGTACAAAACGAAATCCGATGCCTGACAGACTAAGATGTATGTACGAAATGAGGCTTATGCGACCACCACTGTGGGCTGCCTCTCCTCTCATTACGGCTGCTGGTTCGCGGCCGACGAACGACCCGTCTTCCATCCGGTTCCAGCGGGGAGGACAATCCGACCAGTCCGGTCGATATCCGATGTGGGCGTCGTGACATACCAGTTCTCCACACCTCCGGCACTAGCCGTGCGCATTCGCCGTCGCTTCGAACTTTCCGGCGTCCGCCCCGCGCGACGCCCTTTCACTTGCTGCTGGTTGGCATACTGGCCGAGATGCGGGGCGGAGTGACGGGTACGCGGGCGGAGATGCGGTGTCAAGGGGTCACTCGGTTGGAGTACCTCCGTGTGAGGTTCCGTCAATGCCTTCCGTTTTCGAAGTGAGGTCGATAGGGTGGCTTCTCGGCTCACACTGTTAATGTGCTCACGGATCGGGAGTGGTGCGTTGAGATGATAAGTAACCGTGCCCAGCGTCGAGGCTGCAAGTGTAGAAGTTGTGGGGGAATGGACCAGATATTCGGCAGCCTTCAGCGCGGGTGTCGACAGGTAGGCGACTTCCTGCAACGAGCGACGGCCGTCCCCTCCCATCGCTACCGGTATAAGGGGAGCCACGCTTGGCACATCTGGTTGTCGATTCGCTCCACGATCCCAGTGTTCCTTGGCTGCACCCATGACTTTCCTTACCCGAGTCGCCTCCGTACCCTCCTCGGTGGACGCCGTCTCTTCCTCTGTGGGGGTGGAACCAAGTGTGGCATGTCGAGACAGACCACGATCGGCAGGTGGGATTTGAATATCCTGGTTGTTCACAATCATGGCATCTTCGGCAGCTATCGTTCTCATCCATAGGATAGATAGGGGTGTATTGGCCGTCGAAAGGGCAGAGCACGCTTGAGGTGAGTTCCCCAGCGTTGAATTTCCCTCAGTCTCTGCACCAGCTGACAGCTGGATGTTCATTGAAGGTAACATAGGTACTACTGTCGGCGGTGTATGGTCTACAGTCAGGTGGGGAGTTGTACGATGCCAGCTGTCGGAGAGACCTGCTGGGGAGTCGTGATGCACAAAACGCCGTTGGCTAATGGGTGTCGGGGGTAATAGAGAATTGGGTAGGTGTAGTGATGAGGGAGGTGATGCCGAGTCCTCACAAAAGCCGGAGTGCCAGGTTGACGTCCTCCGACGCGCCGCAGGAGGGCAGTATTTCTCGGCCAGCGGTTCTCGCAGGGAATGACCAGGGCGGGCTTTAATATCTTTGCATGTACTGTGTAAATCGCATGAATAATGGAATCCGATGTACGGAAATGAACTACGTGCCTTCCGTCCAGCCTCTGGCTTGCAGGCACAATCAGTTCGCCCTCAGGGGTGACAACAATCACTCCAAGAGCAACATCAGCGACATTAGAGCTACCTTCGACATGTTCAGGCTTGCGCGGTGTTATCAAGGTCATTGGAAGACATTCTAAAGTCGCCGCTTCCTCGTCAAGCGCCTCGGCTCTTCCTTCACCGCTTTGCAGAGCGATTTCCCAGAATGTACGGCTTACATCTACGTTTTCCGGAGATAATGGAGAAGTAATATCCTCAAGACAAGATTTGGCAGTTGAAGCTTGAATACCATCCGACTTGTCGCGCCTGTGGCAATGCTGGAACACTCCAGGCGAGGTGCTGATGCTCTCCATCCGAGATGAACAACCGGTGGTGCTGGCTTTCTGATTTGTACAAGGAGTCTCTGTGAGCAGAGTTGGATCGGCACCGAGAGTGGTGGAGTTGTAAGAATCCTCCTTCGGGAGAGAAAATGGAGATAGACGAGACGTTGTAGAGCCATAGACTGGGGAGGAAGCGAGAGACAAAGAGGCGTTGCTATAAGAGGTTGATGCTTCGACAGTACGAGATAAACCGATCTTCGAATGAGAAAACATATTTGAATTGGTGCTGTCAGGATCGCAGCTTGCGGTATCGGTAATGGTGGTGAGCCGGTGAATCCGAGACATTTGACGTTTGACAAGAGCTCCGAGGATATAGTGAGGCCGTTCTTGTTCAGATATTCGTGTTTCACATCGCCGATGAGTCAAAATATCCGGAAAAGGCGTGCATCTAGAGTCCATCGGAGAGAGGATCCTCGTAGGCGATGGGGTGACGAATGGCACAACAGAAGACGAGCTCCCAGAAGTAAGTTGAGCCTGATCCAAAGGCAAAGAGCCGAAGTCATCCCGTGGAATAGAGGCGGAAATTAAAGATGGA
The DNA here is from genome assembly GCA_025769875.1 of Russula earlei. NCBI lineage: Eukaryota > Fungi > Basidiomycota > Agaricomycetes > Russulales > Russulaceae > Russula > Russula earlei. The sequence goes on along the minus strand of JAGFNK010000139.1, from coordinate 24,457 downwards.
ACAGAAACGCTTCCTTCGTAACACCTTCCTGGAACGGTGTCAGCGAGGTCATCGAGGGCGGCCTGATGAAGCGATTTGGCCGTTAAGCATGGATCCTGGTTCTTGGAAACGCTGCTATCCTTCCAGTAACTGCGTAGTCCACAGAGGACGTCTTCTAGGAAAGACGACAGGGCAGCCTTTGGAGTATATTGCCGAGAGATAAAAAAAGCAGTACACAAGCGATCCATGAGAGTGGAGAGACAGTTAGGAGAAAAGAATATAGCGGTGACGAAAAATGAGACAGCTATGATGATCGCGGCTTCGGCGAGCTGATACAAGAGCTGAGCGTGTATAAGTTCCCAGATAAAGGAATAATGCTGTTTTTCTCTCAGTGCAACGGATACAGGTCGATCGGTGGTGTCGGTCAAACACTGAGGACTAGATGTGTTAGAGAAAATCAAGTACTGAGAAGAACCGCCTGCGTCCAGAGTCGATTTGGAGGAGTATCCGCTTTCTAGGAATAGCGTAGCTTCTGGGGAAGGGACCGAAAATTGCTCAGGTGCATTGGGGGTCAATAGGAAGTTGAACTTTAAGGATGGAAGATGTAATGCTCGATACAAGCTGAAAGGTAACAAGGGTAGGCCCACAGCAAGAACCAAGGCAACAACGAGAGGGAACATAAGATTTCACGAGAGGGGAGGAGTTGGGTGCATACAAGTTGGGTTTTCCGTGGGAGTCCCTTGGGAACCCAGGGGTTGGGTTGACTCGCACGTGACATATGTGGCACCGCTACAATACTGTGGCACCGTCGACTTATTGTCCTTCTCTAGGGAAACAACGGACGAAACACGAACAAGGGCCTATACACGTACATCAGCAACCTTACCGACGGCCCCTGCCCTGATCAGATGAGCTCATCCCATTGGCTGCTATATTCTTTCTCTGAAATTCGGTCATGAACATCCATTATTTTATCTTGACGTGCTCGCTGTTGGAGAACGAGCCTCGTTGACGACTATGAGCGCTAGGGGGACATTCGCGGGCTTGTATACGTACCGCAGCTCGTCCTCGTCTCTTCGGCAAACTTCTGCTGTTTTCCTGGTTTAGCGGCGTCGTTGATCGACCCTACTGCAATTCCTCCCGTTTCACTCTTTAACTCAGGTAATTCTCTCTGTGTGTCCACTCCTTCACGACCATTTAGAGCTTTCTCTACGTACGTATCCCATCAATTTACCGCTACGAGCTTACAACTGACGACATTCAGTACGACTCTACTTAGGAAATTAACGACTAACGAGCACCATGTCTAACTACCATCAAGTCCCCACCTCCTCCGTTCTCTTTAGTTCGCTCTCTGCGGGCGTCGATAATGTGTTACAGCCTGATTATCGTTCTCCTCGTCAAGCCCATGACCAAGGCGCCAGTACTTTCAGGTGTCCGTACCCGGAGGCCCATTTATCGTGATGAAAGACCCGGCTGGATCCTCAATGTCTTTGAACCTAGATAACGAACCGAGTTCTGGTTCTCCTATCCTTTCCGGACCAGCGGCAAACATCCAAGGCGACGTTCCGGATGTCCATCCTTGTAACTGCAACAAATCTATTGCCTCACCCCACCAACTCTCTCCGCCCAGAACCGCGGAGCGCTCTCTGGGCGAGGCTCACGCCATACGCCCATCTCTGAAGTCGCTACACGGCAGGCAGCTACTGCCAACCCCCATTCTCACCGACGCACGAACGTCTCTGGAACAGACTCGATTATCTCAATCGCCTTGCCTCAACACCGGAGAATCCCAGCAGAAGCAGAGGTCCAAGGCGCCGGCCCCAGTGACATACGCTGACATCCTGCAGAGTCCTTTCACCCCCACTCCCGCTTCTGTGCAACGTCGTTCTCAGAGTCCCAGCAGCAGCAGCGCCTTTTTCACCCCTGAAACGTGCTTGGACAAAACGATAACTCCTCCGGCTCCAAGCACCCCCAAGCGCAACGCGGCCTCCGAGGCTGGACACTCTTCCAACTCAATCTTCCTTTGATCCTGATTTCGATGCACCCCTCGTCCAGTCGCCTCGCCTATAGACCGGCTTTCAGACATCTCCCGACCGAGCGTTCTCGACACGCTCCGTTCTCTCCCAAACTCACCTTCTTACTCTGTCTCTGGGTACAACTCCCGCACTGTCATACCCCGCCCACGTCTGGTGATCGACGTCCAGCCGGACCGGCCTATGGAAACTGCAGTTGATCGGCCACCATCTTCGCGCGCCACAGATTATCAAGGTGCCACGGTGGAGATAACTCTTCCTGGTCGCCCAGAGAGCGCCACACATTCTGTCAACAACGACAGTAGCACGCAAGATGAGGTCAGGACTACAGGCGTCGCGAGTCACTTTTCGGAGCATCATCTTGTCGACGCTCCCGCACACAATACCAATTCAACTTCCGATCTCCCAACCGATCGTGCCGCGGGGCCGTCGATGATTGAACCAGACGATCGAGAATTGCGGCATAGCTTGACAACTGATTCGGAAGCAATGCCTACTGTAAGCCTCTATGTGTCCTTGCTCTCGTCGGCTTTGATTGACTGGCTCCATAGGAACCCGTAAGTTCATGTGGGACGTCGCTTTCGGGCGAGGTTAAAGGAACATGGGTGGGGAATTTGAAGCGGGACCATATGACACTTCAACTCGACATCTCGCTCGACGGGCTCAAGTTCGGCCTGCACAACCTGACTTTGTCCGTATCACCAGAGCCGTTGTCGCCGCTTGATCTCGGTGCAAGTCTGAATGATCGTCCTCGTCCCGTGACCGAGCTACACTGGACGCATGCAACGTCGGCGGCAGAAATAAGCATGAACCGAATAAATCAGTTCGAAGAGACCCAAGAACGCCAAGGTAACTGGGATGCCCGGACCGACTCGTCGCAGTCCATCATGACAGACGGGAGCCGTCCGTCAACCACTTCCGTCTTGAGCGAGCTCCCGCTGGTGCCAATCCCCGAACTACTCCACACGCCGACAAGGCCGAGCATTCCATATGCCAGCCCGCTGCCAACCGCGCGCTTGCACCCCCCGGCTCAATCCGTCGAACATCGCCACCTTGCGTCCAACATCCCTGATCCTCTGGACAGCGAACCTGTCCTTGTGCAGATCAAAGAGGGCGAGAGAGAAGTCCGGACTATCCGAAACGTACGAGTTATGCGAATGAGTTATGAGAAGAATCTCGCTGACCGCCTCTTTTTCATATTCATATTGTACATCCCGCAGGCGTTCTGGAACCTCGCCAAAGAGTGGCAAAACCCGGTGATGATGCCTGATGGCGTCTCACTACATGACGTCGAAGATCGTTGTACAGCGCTCGACGACGCGCTCTTCGACCTCTCACCCATCATCCTGCTCACGTGGCCGCCGATGCGGCAGGCGTCACTCGGCACAGACGGTGGACAGCCGCCTGCACGAGAGCAGCAGTGGCATCTAGAACACATGGGTGAAACGGAACGCAAGTGGTACCTGAAGCAGCATGAATACACCACCTCGCTCCAGCGGTGCGTTTGTTCATGCCTTTTTGCTCGTCTGTTCAACTCATGGACCACTTTACGTGGGCGACGGTGAATTTCAGAAACCTTACGCGCCTCACGCTCCTCGCACGGCGCGTTTGTGAGGATCCAAATTCTGCATACAGAGGTCGTTACAACGCCATGGAGCGCATCTCTCAGTTCACGATCAAGTTTAAGGTAATCGCTCTACGTCTCAAGGTACGCACATCACCGTCTGGGGCGCCATATTACATGTATTGATTATTGATAGCTCGCTGACCACGTTCGTTGTGAGCAAAGGCACCTCTCACGCGTGCGACATGGGACACGACGCCGACTCACCGACCGTTCGCGGGAGCAGGCGGCGGCGCTTATATACCATAAAGTACGTCTTACCCAGGTGCTCGAGGAGATCGAAAAGATCAAGGACGAGATATGTCGCCTCGGCTAACCTGGGCAGTTTTCCCCGATGTGACCCAGGGGATGTCCAGTTGTCGGGCTCAGCGCATCACTCTAGCTATGCAAGAATCACGTTATAAGACCTATATTTTGCACTCTCACGTTTCTGTGTGTGGTGACGAATGAGTAGCTATGACGATCATGGTTTCGGATACAAGAGCTGAGCGTGTATGTTCTCAGATAAGAGACTAGGAATAAATTGTCGATGCGTTATTGTGGCTGGAGGTTGTAGTTCACCCGAAGGAAAAGAGTAGACGGAGGCGAAATCGGGACGGGGATGACAACGAGTGGACGGGATTCTATTCTTCTGCGTAGATGTCGGATGGTATTGTCGTGTTCTCAAAGATGAGAACATGGCTATATACATAGAGATGTACCATACCAGTTCGGTCGATATGGCACTGATGTGAGCGAGTAGATCTGAAGGCGAATAACTTAAGGTAAAATGTGACTTAAACGCGAGTGATGGAGGCTGAAGTAGACTAGATGAAGGAGAAGAGACCTGAGGGAGGTACAAGATGACATATATACTATGTGTTCACGGGGATCATGTTGGTATCAACTAATACCCCCACTAACCACATGGTATCACGACGTACATGAGATGAAGGGACATGGTATAGGGCACAGCACGGCACAGCGATCACTAGCGGTGCGCTTATAGTTCAATTGAGGCTGCTGGCATCGACTGGCCATTAACTGGTCACTTGTTGAAAGGACCCCGCAGTTGCCTGGCCTAACAATGACTCGTGTCAAGAGTCATACCGTACCGTGTCGGTCTTACTAGTACATGATAGCAAACAGGCTTGTCCTCCTTCTCAGCGGCCGATGTGAACAGCTCAGCCTTTGTGAGATGATTTCAAGTCGCTTTCACGCGCTCGTTGTTTCAACGTCAACATTGCATCAAACTGAAACATGATGCGTCGGATCATGCGGAGCCCCGCCCATCGTGATCCTACATTTACAGAGACTCGGAGGTGGACTCACCAATATAAAGCCAATGCTTGCCGCTACAATTCTCTCAATCCGTGCTTCACATACTGGCAGGTACCAGTTACCGATCTTTTTAAAATTTCCACGCTGCTGTCTTCATACCTTGACAACTTCGACAACTTTTTAAAAATCCATATTCCCACGCACAAGCACCAGCAACAATGCGCATCTCTGTTTTTGCCATATCCTGCCTGGCCATTGGCATTGCACCATCGTTGGCCGTGCCCGGGTACGCCGACCTCTTCAAGTTCTCTTTCTTCCTTGAAGTATACTTTACCTTGCAGAAATCAGAGTCCTGCCAAACAAACCTTCTCCCACTCGCATTTGCCGAGCGCGTTCAGTGAACAGATCAAATTTCTGAACGAGCAAGCGTGGAGCAATCCGGCGATGGGAGAGCTGGTAAGGAAGACGGAGAGACTTCAGAATTTGCATTACCATTGGCGAGAGGGAATGAGAAAACATCGACATCAAAGTGGTACATCAGAGGAAGACAAATCACGTTACCGAGTGTTTTACCACGGGTCCTAGTGTTTCACCACCACACTGATAACACCTTCTAAGCCCCAAAACATCTCCGATCTTCTTCAAATTGATTATCTGAGAGGTTATAAGTATTAGGAACATTTCTATGATTTCTTCCTGATTTTTGATTGAGGTTGAGGTCAGTAGGAGCTACATTATGAGAAGTGAATCACATATTTTTAACATTGAGATACAAGGAGTGAACTGATCCTTCCCATTTTTTTTCACATATCAGCAATATATATTTCCTATGGACTGGGAGTAATTGTACCATGATCATAGAGCAGTTTGTGGTTTTCCAGCCCACTGTGACATTTACCAACATGATTTAAGTGCTGACAAATGTGCTATTTTGGGCAAATTCAATCAACATCAAAATGAAATGAAAGTTGGTGAATGGGGAGGCTCAACCATCAATCCCCAACTGTCATAGTCAACTTCACAACTCTCCACACAGCCCTGTTACCAAGTGGTTTGGGGTCTGGAAGATGTGGGTGCCTGAACTATGTTCTGCATCATCTGCATTATGTGTGTGTCAGATCTTGACTGTTCATGTTCCTTGATACTGCATTCAGAGCATAGTGATCATACCCTTCTGAAGAAGCAATACAGAAGCAATGAATCACATTGCTTTTGTCCCAGATGCTCCTGTACTGATACATATGTCATTTCCTGATTAGGAAAGTACTTATGACACTGAGATTGCTACTATGGAAGCAACTAATGCTTCCAGCACTGAGATCCATTTATATCAGAAGCAACTATTGCTTCTATGAGCTGTCCTTGCTACTATAGCACTGACCAGTACTTACAGTAGTGAGAACCTTATCCCTGAGGGCTATATAAAGCCCCCCCCCAGTTTGTAGTAGTTGAGCCTTAAGCTCAACTTAATTTGCCAATCCCAAACAGTTGACTCCTACCCCATTTGCAGAGCCCCTCTCATCTTATTGTCATACTCTAGAAGGACCTAACACTCCTTCCCCTCCATTGTTACTGAGTGGTTTGGGGTCCGGAAGATGCCAGAACACCCAAACTATGGACTGCATCATTTGCATCATGCGTGTGTCAGATCTTGACCATTTATGTCCATTGATATTGCATTTGGAACACGTTGATCATATCTTTCTGAAGATGTACTAAAGAAGCAATGAGTAGCATTGCTTCTGTCCCAGATGTTCCTGTACTGCCACATATGTCACTTCCCTGATTGGGAAAGTACTTATGACACCGAGATTGCTACTAGGGAAGCACTTAATGCTTCCAGCACCAAGATTGTTTACACAGAAGCAATATTGCTTCTATGAGCCACCTTGTGCTTCTATAGTGCCAACCAGTACTACAGTAGCATGAACCTTATCCCTGAGGGCTATATAAAGCCCCCAGTTAGTAGCAGTTGAGCCTTAAGCTTGACTGTAGTTTGCCAATCCCAAACAGTTGACTCCTACCCAGTCTGCAGAGCCCCTCTTATCTTGTTGTCCATACTCCAGAAGGATCTAACACTCCTTCCCCTCCACAAGTATTACTTGCTTGACTCAAGCATATCTGCATTGGTAGGACATGTTCATAGACTGTGACCATTGATCTTATTTAAGGCACTTTGGAGCCTTAACATAAGTCAAGCTTCTATCACAGACATGCACTGTGAAAGTGAACCAGAAATAGGCAGGAAGCCTTAGGATTAGGATCTAGTCATCATATGGTCAGCAACCTATGCTGAAGTAGTCAAGGGAGAGAATGTATACAGACCTCTCCACAACAAGAAGAAGGTGTACTATGTGACTCTTGATGAGCAGCATGGTTGGACACACACTTACTTCTGTAAAGACCCCTACTGTCATTGGCATAGACAGTGGTAAGCAGGCACACAAGTCCTGACTCCCTAGGAAAGGCAGTGGCAAGTGGACAGACTGGAGATTGAAGGTGAACATAGCATACATGTAAAGTTCAACCAGAAATCGAAGCAAGGAACCAAATTCAGTTGGTTCAAGGCTAGAGAGAGGGATGATCTACCCTCAGGAATCAAAGGGACTGCCATCTGGTGTTGGGCAGACCAGGAAGGACCTAACAGATACAAGGTCCAATATAAAGGAAGCTACCTTCCTTGTGAGTATATCAACAATCAGTGGTACTTTGTTGATTACCACAAAGGACATCCCTATGCAGAAGAGGATGAAGACATTGACAAATATAAGGTTCTAGGTCTATGAATCAAGACAGATCCTTATACTACTCATTGGGAACCCAGAAGCCCAGTAGTAGATGACCCAGCTCCATTGATACAAAATTCATCAAGTGGAGAAACAGAGAAGTTGGACCCTCCAACTACAGACCAGAAAGCAGAAGCACCAGAAGTATTGGAGCTAGCTGAAAGACTGGAGCAGACAGTATATGTCTCACCCATTGAACCAACAATTGTTGAAGAACCAGAAGAATCAGTTGAAATGGCTACCATTGCAGCAATGCAGACAGCCACCATTGCCACCCAGACATCAGGTGGAAGAACAGGGCCTACCATTGTAGTAAACCCTGGGGGCGGTCCACCTGGTGCAGGAGGACCACCTGGAGGAGGCCCTCCAGGAGGAGGACCACCTGCAACACCTCCTGTAGGACCAGGAGCGAACCTGGAATCCCAGCTGGCACCAGGCCCCCATAGAGGCAATGGATCTCTGAAAGGAGACCCTCCTGAAGTCTTTAAAGGAGACAGAAAGAAGACAAAGTACTTCATCCAAGATTTCAATCTATGGAATCTGCTTACTGTCATTTTCACGTGACCTTGCACTTGCCATTTTTGGATGTCATTTCAAATGCGAAATCAAAACTGCTATATCTCAACAGCTTCTCAACAGATTGCCTTGAAACTTTGACAGTAGAACCTTATATACTGTATCTAGGTGCAGCTAAAATATGGGAGCATAATATCCAGAACCTTATATACTGTATCTAGGTGCAGCTAAAATATGGGAGCATAATATCCAGTTCTTGAAATGTCGATTTTCAGGTGCTGACATGGGTGCAAAACTTTGAACTGCCATATCTCAACTGTTTCTCAATCAATTGACTTGAAACTTCGACAATGGGATCTCATGTACTGTATCTAGGTGCAGCCCAAGAGCTGGGGTCTAATTCTTAGTTCTTGAAGTTTCAATTTTTGGGTGTGATCTGAGTGCGAAATTTCGAACTGCCATATCTCAACTGTTTCTCAATAGATTGCCTTGAAACTTGGACAGTAGAACCTTATATACTGTGTCTAGGTGCAGCTAAAATATGGGAGCCTAATGTTCAGTTCCTGAAGTTTCGATTTTTGGGTGCCGATCTGCATGCAAAATTTCGGACCTGCCATATCCATATGATCCCTCCCGGCCCGCTCCTTCGTTACTACTTCCTTCGCTCTTATCCTGAGCACACTCTACGAGCCTGGTCAAGGATATATGGGACACTCTTCTCTATATGGATGGGTAACCAGCTCTTTGTCGTGATTTCGAATGCACAAATTGACTTGCTAGTCAACAATGGCGCCATGCAGATGATGTTTCCTCTGCAGGCGACAGCATCAACGGATCGCCATGCAGCTACTTTCCCTCAAGGCCATCCAAGGTTACTCCTCTGATGAAACCCACATCTTACCTCGATCAATGTATCACCAAACAAAGAAGGGAGTATTGCCAATCAGCCCAGCAAACATCGTCGGTCAGTTTGTCTTGAAGTAGGCAACTACATCTCTTGTCTTTGCCTCTATGTGGAGGGTCTAATAGATGCCATGTGTTACTTGCAGTAACAATATTGTTCACAACATGGACAGGTTCCACTCTAGATCCTCTGACAGAGCATGCGCTAGCGATCGCTACTGAGTTAATGAATCTCACAGGTAACTTGTTCATCCCCAGTCATGGGCCTTCCTCCATACTACGATCATCCCCCTCGCCACCATCTTCTGCTCGCACCTCTTCCACTCGCACTCTCACAAGGTCGTGGAGCCTTCCAATATCGCCCATAGGCACCCAAATGAGTGTGTCACCTTGCCTGAGCCTCCGCGGAGATTTCAAGCCAAGGAACATGGCAAAAATACACCAAATCATACGTGTGCATCCTCACCATCCCTCCCTGACAGCCGCGAACCGTGCTGACTCAAGTTATAAATCATTCTCCTGTTGATCCCACAAGCAGTTGCCGCAGCTCCATGCTTGTTGCCGCTGGTGGTCCCAGCGCCGGACGCGAGAGCGTGTCATCATGCCACCTCCCAACCTCGACCTCAAGGCAAAGTGTCCACTGAAAACTTGGATACAGAACCCCCCCTCTTGCCCCCGCTCAATTCCTTCATGCCCTGGTGTCACCCTGAGTTGAGCAAGGCCAGTCCTTGTCCGGCTCCATGAACCCAAGTGTGCCCTTCTAAAGAGGCCCTTCCCAATATCAACTACAATGAGCTCGGACTCGTCAGATGAGGATGATGATGGCGGTGGGCTCCCAGCTTCCGGCCTCGTGGCACCCTGGGAGGTACTGCATGGGTTGGCTGATGTTGCCATTCAACGGGCTGCCAAGGCAAGTCAATGCAAACACCCTTTCAGCTTATTTCATTCTTATGCCGCCGTTGTAGGAGAGTGGCAAAGCAAGTGAACCGCAAAGTCGCACGAGGTCGCCTTCTCCAGACCCCAGGTCAAGACGTCGACCATCCAAAAAACGGAGGGTCCATCAGATGCCATGGCACCCCGCATCCTCAAATTCCCTGACGGTATGCAAAACATCCTCTAAGCAGTCCTGTAAGGTGTCTGAGCCCACTGACCAGGAAACTCACATGACTTGCACTTGCCCCCACCTCCCTCATGTCCCTCGCTCACGCGTCTTCCTTTCCCTTTGTCTCTTGTCTCCCTTCCCCTCCTATCATCCCTCCAACTATCGTCATTCCTTTCCCTCTTTTCACTTACCTCTCGCGTGCTCCTCTCAACGTCATTCCCTCGCATCGCCCACTCTACGCCCAGGAACAGCTACGACACCTCAGCTCGATCGCCTCCAACTTCACCCACACCTCGCGCTCCCTCATCTACATCCATCCCCTGCACCACTAGTATCTTTGTCTGCTTCATGCTCCCCACCCTTTCATCATATCGCTCTCGCCCATTGTTGACTCCCTTTCAATCCCACTCTTGCCCCTTTCATCATCATCTCTCAAGCATCGTCCTCGCCCCCGCCACACGCATACATACAGACTCGGATGACGCACGCACAGACGTCATTGCCACTCGATCCGAGGGCTCACTGCCCACAGTGCCTCGCCCTGTCGTCCTCGCCGCACCGCCCCATGCTCACGGACTCGCAGTTGGAGCAGTAGGATTCTTATGCCATTGTCTTCTCATCCATGTTTTTGATTACCTAGTTCTCACCCCACCTTTCTTCTACAGTATTTAAGGCTAGTAGCTACAGTCTCGAATAGGAGGGAGCTTTTGCCTCTGCGTTAAAACATCTCGTCTGCCTGTGTGAACCATTCCCTCGAGAACACACACACCCTCTCGCATGCGCACGTGTGCGTTGCATTCCAGGGCACGACCTTGCTCTCCCCTGCTCCCTTCCGCTCCTACCTGCCCTCGGATCAAGCCCCACGGACTCCGCGTGCCCGACCTGGCACGCTACAGTCCGGAGACCTGCTATTGTCCCACCAGTGATGTTTTCTGTCTGTCTCACTGTATTTTCCTTGTTGTGGTTGCACGCTACAGCTGTAAATAGTCATGTGTAGAGATATCCTATCGTGCTCGGGGTTGGTCAGCACCCCAAAACGTGAAAATTTAACAAGTGAAACCCATTATTTGGCTGTATTTAGATACAGTACATGAGATGATACTGCCCAAGTTTCAAGCCAATCCATTGAGAAATAGTCGAGATATGACAGTTCGAAATTTCGCATGCAGATTGGCACCTGAAAATCGAAACTTCAGGAACTGAACACTAGGCTCCCATATTTTAGCTGCACCTAGACACAGTATATAAGGTTCTACTGTCCAAGTTTCAAGGCAATCTATTGAGAAACAGTTGAGATATGGCAGTTCGAAATTTCGCACTCAGATCACACCCAAAAATTGAAACTTCAAGAACTAAGAATTAGACCCCAGCTCTTGGGCTGCACCTAGATACAGTACATGAGATCCCATTGTCGAAGTTTCAAGTCAATTGATTGAGAAACAGTTGAGATATGGCAGTTCAAAGTTTTGCACCCATGTCAGCACCTGAAAATCGACATTTCAAGAACTGAATATTATGCTCCCATATTTTAGCTGCACCTAGATACAGTATATAAGGTTCTACTGTCAAAGTTTCAAGGCAATCTGTTGAGAAGCTGTTGAGATATAGCAGTTTTGATTTCACACTTGAAATGACATCCAAAAATGGCAAGTGCAAGGTCACGTGAAAACGACAGTAACAGTGACAACCCAACCATGACTATTCCAATGAAGCAAGTAGCCTTAGCTCTCACCTACATCAAGGGAGAAAAAGTGCATGAATGGGTGGTCAACCAAATGAACCTGATAGAAGCAAAAAGAAATGGGGACCTGCTGTTGCCCTATGCACCCATACAGCTGGATCCAACTGACATGCTCTTTTGGACCAAATTTGTGGATGACTTCTTCAGAGAATTCAAAGACACCACAGAACCTGAAGACACTTTCGTGGAGCTACAGCAATTGTCCATGTCTAAAGCAGCATTGCTGGATGACTACATCAGCAAATTCCTTGTTCTGCTCAGTAAAGCAGGATGGGACCAGAACTCACCAGGAGCAGTCAAAGCCTATAAGGCTGGACTAATCACCTGGCTGGTGCGACAAATTTACAATCAACCAGTCAGAGACATACCTGCCATCAATGACCTACAAGCATGGATCAATGCTGCCAGGGTGTTAAGATTCTCTTATTCTCCGACTGTCATCTGTTTTGCTGACTCATCTGTGATTACTCATATGTCTGGCTTAGTGATTGCTTACTGATCTTGATCATGGTCGCTTACTGATTGCTTACTGATTGCTTACTGATTGCTTACTGATTCATGACTGATACTAGGAAAGAATGACTCACGCGTGAGTCATTTCTAACATTCTTGAATTGCGCTTTCTGTATTTGGATACTACTGGTTTTCAGCTATGTGCACCCCGAGTTTCGTACGGATCGGATCAGTAGTTATCGAGATATCGTATAAATAGTCTGTGGTACCAAGAAGTCGAGCCTTACGCTCGACTTACACTTTTAACAAGACAACCATCTTGTCAACTGATCTAAACAAAACTATAGTGCAGACTCTAACTGAAAGAGGTCCCTCTCTTTTCTACATTCAATCTTCCTGAGATAATATCAAAGGGTTCGAAGTCTAGTGCTTGAACTATATCAAGCAACTCTTTCACTAAAGAGTCAGTACTAAGATCCTTCAGATCTTAACACAGGGAAGAACAAGCCAGAGACCAGCTTATGAAAGCTAATATTGGATCTGGAGGTGGATCATTGACCACCAGGGAGAATCGCACGAAATCCCTACAGGCTGGGAAAAGGCAAAACCAAAGAGACACAAATGCTATAGAAGTGGACTTGGTCCCTGCAATAGAATGATAGTCCAAAAAGGTGTTGATCCCTTCTTGTGAGGTGAAAGATGTACCTTCTGTGGTCATGTGGTTTGTAAAGGCCTTTGCCCTTTACTACTTCTGTGTAAGTGGCTATTGGAATTCTAAAGGGGGACAATGGTCCAATGGGTAGTGTCCCACGGGTACATGATGGCATATGCTGGGAGTAGAGTGAGTATGCCCCTTTGTTGGATTTGAAGGTTTTGGGTGATGTGGAAGTATTCCTTGGTGATGCCAGAGTATGTTATGGATACATGGCCTTTCCAGAGAAAACCCTCAAAGTCTAAAGGGTGCAGAGCAAACTGGCTGATTTCTTCTATAGGGTGATTGATGCAAACAAAGGCTTGCATTTGTGCATGCCACAGTTCTTTACAATGATTTTCGAAGTCTAGTAACTCCCTACGCATTCTATGAGGTAGAACTGATCCTAAGTAAGCTAGTTCTGGGAAGTAGCACCATAAGCCAACTATGGATCCTGGGGGAGACTTGTTACTACTTGAATGTTCTACTAAAGGAGTAGCAAAAGGGGTTAATCAACCACTAGTAAAAGGAAGTGGAGCTGGAATAATGGGGGGAGTCAGAGGCAAAGGATGATCTATTCAGGAGCTTGAAACTGCAGAAGCAGAGCAACAGCCTCTTCATCTGTGAGAGGGCACCAGAGTGGTTGGTGTGGGAGATGTCTATCTCCTGGGATCCACAGGTTTATACCTGGTGGCATGGGGGGAGTGTCAGGTCAAAAGCTGCAATTGCACACCTCTCAGAGGCAGAGGCAGACAGCTGGGCAAGTTGGGTAGGAGACCAGTGGGTGTGGATGCTGCTTGTCAGAGTTTGTCTCACCACAGGGGTGAGAGGTTGACTGATGGTGGAAAGTTCCTCAGGAATGGGGGGGCCTGTGTAGACTGCTGGGGGTGGAGAGTACAGTCCTGCAGGGTCTACTAGGTTCTGTGGAGTGTCAATAATGCTGTGGGTCCACATAGCTTCAATCCAGTTGTAGATGTATCATCTCCCCTCCACAAATGCTAGCTGGGGGGTTGCTTGTCCCTCTCATACAAATCAGTTGAGGTGAAGATAGTTGCACTGCACAGCAATGTGCTCATGCGTGAGGGTGAACAAGGTCAGGTAGTACGATGCCTGACCTTCCAGTAACTCTTGAATGAGAGCATAGTGCTGGGGTAAGATTACCTCAGTCCAAAACTTCTTGTCACTATCAGTGAGCATGAGGATGCTGGTCAGCTCCCTGTCAAAGTTCCTTGAGTTTGAGAGGTGCCAAAACAAGAGTTGGCGGTGAGCAGGTTTGACAAGGTGGTTTAAGGTGTTAATAAAAAGGTTGTATTGCACCTGGTTGAGGATTTGTCCAAATGGGAGGAGGCCTACCAAGTCTCAGAGGATGTAGGCATTGTGCAACCAGATGTCGATCTGTTGCCAGTCATAGATGTTGACAACAGAGACTGGGGGAAAGTAGATGTCTCAGAGGATGGGAAGGTGATTGGCAATGAGCTCCCTATGATGGAGGATTGCATCATCTTCCAAGTCATATTCAGCGTCAATGCTCAGGTTGGGGGAAACTGTGAATCTCGGAGGCACTGCAGAAAGTTTTGATTCTCTTGGTCTAGTGTTACAAGGGTAGTTCTTACTTTTAAGAACTGTGCACTAGGTAGCTATGTTGATGACACTTGGACAAAGGGGATCCAAAGTAAGCAGGGGATTCAGAGGGAGACATTGTCAAGACATGTACTGCTGATCACTAAGGACTCAGGAGCAGGTGGGCAAGGGTCAGAACAGACAGTACATGGTGTAGATAGCGTTGAACAGGAGGACAAGCCAAACAACTAGAAGGTACCAGATGGGGACTGGTACATGTTGCTGGAGGCAGAGGCAAAGGTTGGAGGCCAGTGCAGCGAAGGGCTTTAGACAAGGTGGTTGTTGAAGAGTACCTTGGCTTGGTCCATAACAGATGTGGGAGGAAGCAAAAGCAAGACAAGGTGGGGTAAAGATGGAGGTTGTCTAAGGAGTTCGAGTAGCTGTTCTCAAATGATATATATCCTCCCTTGGCTATCCTTAGGTAAGCATATGAGTAATATACTCTGCCGTCAAGGAAGTCATGAATGGAAGTGATGATAAAAGATCCTTGATATGTGAAGCAATAGATGGTGGGCAGTGTATCCAAGTGATGATGTATGGAAGAGTTGAACAAGTAAGGAAGGCGACCAAAGGGGAAGTCTATGTCCAGCAGGTGTATCCCTACAGAGTGACACACCTCAAAGCTTGCTAGGTTAAACTGTTTGATGAGGTCAGAGTTGGTAGGCAGTACTGCAAAAGTGTGGGTGGTCTTTACCCAAAATGAGGACACAAAGGTGTTGGTGGATGGTCACTGAAGCAAGTGACCTATAGTAGGGATGGAAGAGAGGGCATCATGTTGTCCTGCCTCCTCCAAAGGGCACCAGTGTTCAAGTTTGTTCTGTTGGACACAATAAACTTGAAACTGGTGGGGGTGAAAGGTGTACCTGGCACAGTCCAGAGTATCGAAAAAGCCATGCAGGACCAGGGGAAGGTTTCTTGGTTGGCAGAAGGGTCATCTTCTATGTAAGTCTGTGGAAGGGAAGAGTTGCAATGGGGGGAAGTTCAGGTGGCAGAGACAGGCCCAGAACAAGGGGAAAAGATTGGGGAAGGGAAAGTAGTTGGATGTCAGGAGTGTGAGGCTCCAGAGACCCAGTGGTTGGGATGTTGTCAGACACTTGATGAGTCAACTGGTCAGCACGAGTTGGGGAGACTGTCCAGATGTCAAGACTCACTGTTGAACAATCCAGTTCAAGAGCAAAGGATAAGTTCAAAGATGAGTCGATAGACATCCAAGACAGCATGGGCAAGAAGTAGAGTCCAAAGCAGTACCAAATACCAATGAGGTATGGTTACTGGTAGAGTTGAGCAGGTATGCAGGGAAGAGGCCAGAATGGTCACAAGGGGATGGTCCTTAAAGGAGTATCCCAGGGGTAGAGAGTGCCGTAAACAAATGCACAGTCTGAAGACTGTCCACTACTTTATTGAGCACTTATATACTACAAGAGAACTGCTAAATAGGGAACAAGTCATAACCTTGTTATCAAGCACAATTGACAGATGAATAAGAAGTCAGGATATGCTTACTGAACATGCTCAGTCATGCTCAGTAAGCTGCTGAGTAAGAAGGCTCCTATTGATGAGTAAGAGCCTTTACTGTCCATGTGTTCCCTGCCTTAGTACACATGCTAAGCACCTGATTCATTTACTGTTAGTTAGTTTAGGGCCAGTCACTTGAGGACTTGTAGTTTGGTCCAGGGAATAGAATTGCTTATAAGGTCCCTTATATAGTTCTATTAGGGCCCTTAGAGACAACCCTAATACTTATATTAAGGTCCTTAGTATTGCTTTGTAGTTTGTTCTATAGTTATTAGAGTTAGTCTACATCAGCAAAATCACAAGAAAATTTATGACTTTTTTGACTTTTTAGCTTTATAGGGAGTATTTCTAAAGTTGAAAGTTTGTAAAGTAGTAAAGCACCATTCAAGCCTCCATAAACCCAGAAAAGGTAGTAAAGTTCATAAAGTCTGTTAAAGTCCCAGATAGGTCCCAATCCAACATTGGACAGAGGGCTCTTAACTTTAGCAGTAGCCCCATTAGAGGGTGAATTGGTTAATAGCACTAAGGCTGGCTGATGTGACTTTCCAACTTTTGAGAACTTTATAGAACTTGTGCAGTTTTCTCAACTTTCTTGGCTATATAGTTGATATTTGGGTCACAACTTTCTAGAATTAGGGTCAGTCCAAGCGACCATTGACTTTTCAACTTTTTTGACTCTATAAAGACTTTATAAAGCTAAAAAAGATTTATGTGTTTTTCCTGATGTAATAACACGTTGTAGGGCTTTTAGTGTCTTGTTAGTGCCTCTTGTAGGGCACTTAGAGTCGTCCTAAGGGGTCCTCAGAGAGGCTATAATATAGTCCTTTATTGTTAAAAGGGTTGCCACTAAGTGGGTCTTGCTGTATGTCAATTGTGCTGAGAATCACTTGTGTGACAATGCGTGCATAATATTGTGGACACCTCTACTCACCCCTTTTGCCCATGTGAATAGGGTGGCACCATAGAGGCTGGGTTTCCTCTATTAAGGAAGGGTTCTTCAAGGTCCCTCTCCAGGAACTGGTTCATGACAGGAGTGGGATTTGTAACTTTCCCACAATTCCTTGGCTGATGAAATTTTCTGTTGCTCCACTGTCTAGGAGCACTTGGCCAGTCTTTCCATTTGTTGTAATCATAAAAAGAATTTTCATTGAGTTTTCTTTATGTTGAACAATGGTATCTATTTGAGCCTCTGTGCCAACTGTTTCACTTTGGCCTAGATAAAATCCTCTTTGAGAATGAGGTCCCAAATTTTGGCTTGTTCTTTGGCTGGTAGAGCTTTCATGCATGCCACCATAGTGGCTGGTTCTTCTTCTTTGGGTGGGTCTGGAGTAGGTTCCATGGCACAAACCTTGGATGTGGTTGGGGTCGAGTTTTTAGGGCATTCCTGACTGAGGTGATCCTTTTCTCTGCAGCAGAAACAATGTCCTTCTTTTGTGAGTTGCTTCCTTTCTTCCTTGGTGAGTTTCTTGAAGTTGGACTTGGAAGCATACACTTGCATTTGGTCAGGGTGGTGAGGTCTATGTTCTGATGGGGGGATGGTTCTTTTCCCTTTGAGTTTTTCCTTGATAGTGATGAATTGTCTGTGTTGCCTTCTGGCTTCCTCCTTCCATTCTTGGAGAGTAGTGGGCCAGATGTCTCTGTTTAAAATTGCAGCATAAAGTCTGCATTTGAGTCTGTTTTTGAAACTTTTGATGGCAATTACATCAGTTTCAGGCCATCCTGTTTTGGCCAGAAGTTGCTCAAAAGTGGAAATGTAGTCATCAAGGGAGTCCTTCATTTGTGTTTAGCAAGAAGGGCCACCTGAGTGTCAAGACTCACTGTTGAACAATCCAGTTTCAAGAGCAAGGGATAAGTTCAAAGACAAGTCAATAGACATCCAGGACAGTGTGGGCAAGAAGTAAGGTCCAGAGCAGTACCAAGTACCAAAGAGGTATGGTTACTGGTAGTGTTGAGCAATTACACAGGGAAGAGGCCAGAATGATCACAAGGGGACAGTCCTTAAAAGGAGTATCCCAGGAGTAGAGAGTGCTGTAAACAAATGCACAGTCTGAAGACTGTCTGCTACTTTATTGAGTGCTTATATACTACAAGGGAACTGCTAAATAGGGAACAAGTCATAACCTTGTTATCAAGCACAATTGATAGATGAGTAAGAAGTTGGGGTCTGCTTACTGGGCATGCTCAGTCATGCTCAGTAAGCTGCTGAGTAAGAAGGCTCCCATTGATGAGTAAGAGCCTTTACTGTCCACATGTTCACTGCTTTAGTACACATGCAAAGCACCTGATTCATTTACTGTTAGTTAGTTTAGGGCCAGTCATTTAAGGACTTGTAGTTTGGTTCAAGGAATAGAGTTGCTTATAAGGCCCCTTATATAGTTCTATTAGGGTCATTAGAGTCAACTCTAATACTTATATTAAGGTCCTTAGTATTGCTTTATAGTTCATTCTAAGGTTATTAGAGTTAGTCTAATAACACGTCATAGGGCTTTTAGTGTCTTGTTAGTGCCTCTTGTAGGGCACTTAGAGTCATCCTAAAGGGTCCTTAGAGAGGCTATAATACTGTCCCTTATTGCTAAAAGGGTTGCCACTAAGTGGGGCTTGCTGTATGTCAATTGTGCCAAGAATCACTTGTGCAACAATATGTGCGCAATATTGTGGACACCTCTAGTCACCCCTTTTGTCCATGTGAACAGGGTGGCACCATAGAGGTTGGGTTTCCTCTATTAAGGAAGGGTCCTTCAAGGACCCTCTGGGAACTGGTTCATGACACTGAGTGTCCTCTTTCTCTGCCATGTTAGTGAATTTGAAGGTGAAGTCTGTGACAAAGTTGTTCCACAAGGCTTCATCAGTTCGGTTGACAGGGTTTTGCTATTCACTTTTTCCCTGAGGGCAATTGCCTGTGAGTTAACCCATCCTTCAACATTTCCTCCCTGGATGTAGGAGAGAGCTAGTATGGTTTGTTTAAGAGGGCTGATCATGACTGCTTTATTGTCATTAAGCCCCTAGTATAAGTTGAACTCCATGATGAAGCATCTTGCTTTGTTTCTTTCTCCTGTGAATGCCATGGGCTCTTTGCCACTGAGGGACCCATTGGTTCCTTGTGGTGCTGGGGCTGCTACCTGGGGGGGTGGAGCAATGACTGGAGGGGCCTGAGCAGCAATTTGAGGGGCTTGCACAGCACTTTGTGGCATAATGGGTTCTAAGTTCTGTGGCCTCATAGTTCAAGGGGTTCCTGGAGTTCAGGATGGTTCTATGGTTCTGGGGATTCAGGGGGTATCTGGGTTTCAAGGTTTTCAGAGGGGGCAGAAGAGCTGTTTTCAGTAGGGGCAGTTTCTGATTCAGAGGAAGGTTTGTAATGGGGGTTGTCTTCCCACCAATAGCCTAGTTCAAGGCTGTTTTGTTTGAGTTCTAACTCTTGATGAGTATAGAGTTGTCCTCATCTTAGCTGTAGTTCAAACCAATGGCTGTTGATGAATTCTACTGGTAGTTCTTCATCGCTTTCAGTGGTAACATAGCAGAGGAAGGTGTGGAAGCTGTCCCAAGTGGCAGTTCCAACAACATATTGGGGAGGTCTGGGGGAGGGTCTAGGTTGGACATGGATCCAGCAGTTTGATGGTGATTCAAGGTTAATCTCCAGAATGGAGTAAGGAAGCTTAGCTTGTGTTACAGCATCGCAGCCATTAGAGCATTAGCTCAGGGTTCAGTGGGGCCAAGTCCCTGTGACTTGGTTCAAGGGGTTCAGTGGGGTTGTCAAGACACATACTGCTGATCACTAAGGACTCAGGAGCAGGTGGGCAAGGGTCGGAACAGATGGTACGCAGCATAGACGGCGTTGAACAGGAGGATCAGCCAAATGACGAGGAGGTACCAAAGGGGTACTGGAAGATGTTGCAAGAGACAGAGGTGAAGGGTAGAGGCCAGTGTAGCAAAGGGCTTTAGACAAGGCAGTCATTGAAGAGTACCTTGAGGACAAGGGAAGACTTTAAACTGAGCGGTCGCAGGGGAGTACCCAGGAGGATGAGAGTATCACAAATGGACAGTCTGACAACTGCCATACTACATTGGGGCTTATATACTGTGTACAGGGTCAATTACAAAGAACAGGAACTATTCTAGACTCCTTGGTACCATCCAATAGGACTACAGGGGTATAAACTCACTTGTGTCAGGTTTCAGGCTTACTGAGCATATTACTGATCACTGTGGAGCGATGACATCCTTATGATGTCATTATGGAGTGCTTAGTGAGCCAGTGAGGTCATTGTGGAGTCACTCAGTCAGCCATGATGTCATTGGAGCCTAGATGACATCATATGAGTTATGCAACAGTTCATAAGAGTTTATGCTGCTGTTTCAGGTTCTTGGTGGCTGAGTGGCCATGTGGCTGCCACACGATGATTACCCAATTAGGAAATGGGTGCCTGGTCATGTCATAGTGCCTTTGCAATAGCGATATCTTGCACCGCAGGAGGGATAGCCCAAGGAACGGAAGTGTGTTGGTAATGCAAAGTGAGAGAGGTCTTTCTTGAGTGAAATAGGACAATAAATGGCCAGGATCTGGCCTTGGCCTTGGTTCGTAACAGAGGCCAGCTCAAAGAGACCAGTTGAAAAGTTTAGCATCTCAGGATTAAGTCAGAAAATGACTAATCCACAGACAGAGTTGATCTTCTGGTTTCACAGAAGAGGATGATGAGAGAGAAACAGAGGAGGAAGAGGAACACAAAGGTCCCTTGTGATGAGCTCTGGTCAAGCAGAGTGTAAGCCAGCACAATGCAGGTTGTGATTGAAAAAGTTACACAGGGCAAGGGATGCAACAGGAAATGGGACACTGCTAAGCTTGGGGCATTCTCCAGCTTCTACAGGCACTGAAATACTATATCTAGCAAGGCTGTACAGTACCATATGTGGAACAATAGATAAAACTAAGCCCATAGCAGAAAAGGATCAAACAACAGGTGAAACATGAAAGGTGAAACAATAGAAGTTAATCAAGATCAAGGGATAAAAACAGTAGTCAAGGGAACAAGGGTGGTGTGTAAAAATAGAAACAAGGGTTGTTGACAAACAAGGGGGTAGATTACAACACCACATCTGAGCTCACCACATGACTCAAAGAGCACCTTGCTGCACATTCAGAGTTGGAAATCAACCAGTTTATGGGACTGTATGGCAGAAGATGTAGTAGTATGCTGTATCCCTCCTCATTGTCCCTGGCCTTCAAGTCATCAGTAGGACCCTCAAATGCAGTGCAACCATTTGCACAACTGTCCTCACTGGCACACCACTCAGCTTTTGCTTACAGCACTACACCTTACAATAGTACTGTACCATCATTCCAGACTCAAGAAGAACCAGATTTCACTCAATTAGATGCCCATTACAACTGTTTTCCTTAGTCCCCACCTAATCAAATTGCCTATGTAAATATGATGCAGGGATGTTTCATCCCAGGCGGACTTCAATTCAGCATGTGTTACATGTCCATTACTTTGGTGACATTTGTGACTGGCAAGATGGTAGTGAACTGGGAAGTTCCCCATAGGTGATAGTTGACACTGGACTGGTTGTAATCTGGTCTGAACTAGTCCAGCAACCATTAGGCAACCACAACAGACTGGTCTATACCAGTCCAGTCTCCAGTTGCATAAAATTTTCAAAATACATGAACTGGTCTGGTTTACAGTTGCACCCCAAGGTGGGCAAAAAAACCAGACTGGACTGGACTTTCAAACATTAGTAAGCAGTCACTGTAATGTATTACCTAGATAAGATAACCAAGGTATGCTATCTAGGCATAAGTCCACAGCACATATGAAAAATTACAAAGGGACATACCTCACTGGCAGTGACTTGTGCACATAAGCAAACACTGAGGGGAACTAAGCACTGCTTAAGTAGACAACTGGTGAGGGCTGTATGAGCCCACAATCAAGGAATGTTTAAGTTACGAAAAAGTGATTGAACTGATCAACATCTAAGCTATCTACGAGGCGAGATCTAAAGTGTATGTAGCTAAGTAACTGAGTATCGTATCAAATAAATATATATCATAACGAGGCGATGCCTCGTTCTCCTTCTATTGCTCACAACTGGCATCAATTGCCCGTGATCGGTCTCACTCTCCCAACGTGCTCCGGAAGTGGGCGATCACAACAAGAATCACGTCATGAGACCTACATTTTTCACTCTCACGTTTCTGTGTGTGGTTACGAACGAGCAGCTATGACGATCATGGTTTCGGATACAAGAGCTTAGCCTTAGCGTGTATGTTCTCGGACAAGAGACTTGGAATGAATTGTCGATGCGTTATTGTGGCTGAAGGTTGTGTTCACCCGAAGGAGAGGAGTAGACGGAAGGGAAAACGGGAGGGGATGACAACAAGTGGACGGGATTCTATTCTTCTGCGTAGATGTCGGATGGTGTTGTCGTGTCTCAAAGATGAGAACATGGCATAGAGATGTACCATACGAGTCGGTCGATATGGCACTGAGGTGAGCGAGTAGATCCGAAGGTGAATAGCTTAATAAAGTAAAACGTGACTTAGACGCGAGTGAAGAGTGATGAAGGAGAAGAGAAGACACACGTGAGGGAGGCACAAGGTGTGTCAGTCATACTATGTGTTCACGACGAGGATCATGTTGACATCAACCAACAACACTAACCACATGGTATCATGACGTACATGAGATGAAGGGACACAGTATAGGGCACGGCACGGCGCGCTTATAGTTCGATTGAGGCTGCTGGCATCGACTGGCCACTTGTTGAGAGCGCCCCGCAGTTGCCTGGCCTAACAATGACTCGTGTCAAGAGTCATACCGTACGTGTCGGTCTTACTAGTACATGATAACAAACAGGCTTGTCCTCCTTCTCAGCGGGCCGATGTGATAGCTAAGATGATTTCAAGTCGCTTTCACGCGCTCGTTGCTTCAACGTCAATGCATCAACATTGCATCAAACTGAATCATGATGCGTCGGATCAAGCGGAGCCCTGCCCATCGTGATCCTACATTTGCGGACAGAGAGGTGGTCTCGCCAATATAAAGCCAATGCTTGCCGTTACGATTCTCTCAATCTGTGCTTCACGTACTGGCAGGTACCAGTTACCGACAATCTTTCTGAAATTCCACGCTGCTGGACTTCATACCTCGACAACCGACAACTCTTTACGATCCATATTCCCACCCACAAGCACAACTTACAATGCGCATCTCTGTTTTTGCCATATCCTGCCTGACCATTGGCATTGCATCATCGTTGGCCGTGCTCGGGTACGCCGACCTCTTCAAGTTCTCTTTCTTCCTTGAAGTTGACTTTACCTTGCAGAAATCAGAGTCCTGCCAATCAACCCTCCTCCCACTCGCATATGCCGAACATCTTCAGTGAACGAATCAAGATCTGCACGAAGAAGCGTGGCGAAATCCGGAGAAGTTCGAAGAGTTGGGAAAAAAGGCGGAGAAATTTCAGATGTTGGATGACCGTTTGCAAGAGCAAATCAAAAAGTAAACAAGAAAGTGGAAGTGGTACATCAAAGTCAAGTGATCGTCCGACCCGGCTTCTCCAAGTTTTGAGGAATTCGAAGCAGGGCGGTCCAAGTCCGCTGCTGAGGAGTGGTGCCATTCGGAGGCCCAACGTGTCACCGTCACTTGGAGGCGCGACAGCAACTAGGAGATCTGAATTTTGGACTTGAATTCGGAAGCAGGGCCATCAGCTGCTGAGAAGTGGTGCCAAAAAGCCCTGAATGGCCTCCGTGTCAACACGCAGGTAGTGGGGCTAAGCCATGAGCCCCTTCAAGCTGTAGTGTTGCCGGTTGAAGGTGAAGTAGACTTGAATACAGCCACTAGGTGGCGTGTGAACAGACAAACCCGAACCGTACGTGTAAATAATTCGAATTACTTGTCGTTCGTTTTTTCCCTCAGTACACGAGACTGAGGTCAGTACTACACTCGTTTATAGTTCTCTTTGAAGCTAATACTGTACATAGTCACGCTCCTTACAGGTTAACTTACTAACCAATACAGTCTTTTGTAAACGAGACTGAGTCACGCTCCTTACAGCTCCATCAAGAGGGAGGAGAACAACGGGAAGAGACAGGCTGCACGCCGGATCCAAGCTTCACTCAAGGTACGAAGTGTAAATTAAGTCTGAAAAAATAGAATGGTACGGTACAAATAAAGGCATATATGGGTGTACAAAGGAGTGGGAAGGTCTAGAAAAATTTGTCCCCGACA